>VMDR010022859.1:0-15971 GCA_007922815.1 Macrotus californicus | reverse complement strand
GGGGGACTGGACTGGTCAGACAAAACACCTAAGCAAATGCTGGACTGAGAGAGGTTCAAATAATAGTAACAAAGAAATAATCTTTTGCCCACAGTACAGTAAACTGAGCTCCCCATCTCATCCACACCTATGACAGCAACTAGAGAGGTCTAAACAATACTGACAGAGCTGCCAGTCGATCCTGATGCATTGTGGGATCTGCCCCTCCTCCCGCGACACAGGGTTGCAGTGTGCATACACTAAAAACAGTGAGCCTCCACCCTGGCGGTGTGCTGGTGAATGTTTAACAACGGGCTCTCCAGGAAGAATAACACCCTGACTTAGAGCACTGGCCAATTTCCATGGTATAAATTCTCTCACCATGGCTAATTTCAAGCCATTTAACATGATGCACTGAATGCAGACTTAGGAATGTAGGTACATGATGGTTCTCATAAGCCCATATGAGCCAGCATACACACTTCTCACATAAAGAGACTCATCACTTTTATACCATTTTGTCCTTCTCACATTCCTGTATCTAAAGGAAGTGTCCCTCCTGTCTTAAAACTGCACATGTAACTATTCTTTGCAAATAATGCATTTAAGAAGGTATCCATTTTTATACAAGAGATGGTTTTTCCCTAACTAAATCAAAAGTTTGAATCCAGAAAACATTCACCACAGTTAACCTATCTCTTTTTAATCAAATAAAGAAATTATCGTGTGCCTGTGTGGTAGCAGAATAGGGCCCCCACCAAAGATGTCCACATCCTAATCCCTGAAACCTACGGCTACGTTCAGTTACACGGCAAAAGGGAATTAAGGTGGAAGATGGAATTGAGTTCCTTAATTATCTGATTTTCACATAGATTGTCCTGGGTTATCTGGATGGGCCCAGTGTTATCACCGAAGTCCTTAAATAGAGTCAGTGCCAGAGCGAGTACCTCGATGTAACAAAGACTTCAGGCCATTGCCGGGTTGGAAGATGAAGCACGCAGCCAGGAGCCAAGGGGTGTGGATGGGCCCCTTTTAGAGGCTGGAAAAGGCAAGACAAAGGATTTGCCCCTGGAGCCTTCAAGGAGGAATGCATGCGGCTGCCACCTTGATTTTAGCCCAGGGAGACCCATTATGGACTTCCGACCTCCAGAATTTATTATTTACGAAAATAAATCTGTGTTGTGTTAAGCCTCTAAGTTTGTGATCATTTTTGACAGTAGCAATAGGAAACTAACACATCCTGTTTTTCAGGAAAGAGGCAAAATAAAGCAAGAAAAATGCATAACCAGAAAGCCATAAATGGTCCTAGCTGTGCTGACCACATCTGCCCGTAGTGCAGACAGGGAAAGCCTGCCCACACGCTCTTGTTACACACACACACACACACACACACACAGCAGGACGGGGTCCTGCTGAGCTAAGGAAGCAATTAGACTCTGAGGAACTTGTAAGACACTAACGAGCTTCAGCCTCAGCCATTTCTTTCAGCTATTCTCACAGTTAAGTTTCACCTTGGTACCACGTCACCATCACGTGGATACCTTAAAAGAAGATTCTCGGCCTGAAGTTAACACCTGCACCAAGCTCTGGAACTGGCACTTAGCACTACCCTTCCTGGCCAAAGGCAGGACATTCAGAAACCTCCAGAGGAGTCAGGCACCCTCTCTTACAGATGCTTATTCACTCAAGGGTGGGTGAGCCTTGAGGTATAAAGTATACCCTCCTTTGAAATCTCTAATTTGCCACCTTTACATTTCCTCCACGGGGCTAAGAGGTCCATTAGCCAAACTTTCACATATTGCAGGTGACATCTAAGATAGGTGAAGCCAGTGGCCCAAAGCCACCCCTTGAGTTCATGGGCATCAGAACCAGGACTCACAGCCCAAACCCCGCTCTCAGCCCTGGTATCTCCACTACAACTCATGACATGGGCTCTGTGAAAGAAAAGGATGTGAAGCTTCATTCTATACTCAGGAGTCAAAGAACAGCTACTGATTGTTTTGGAAAATACGTATAAATTCTATAGGATCTTGTAAGATAGGGAGAGGCTCCCAGCCCCCTATCCCCTTACTTTGGCCTCCTTCCCTATCCTCCTTTTCAATCTTTCCCAAGGAGAAGAAACACCAAGATGTCTTTTTAATGCAAATATTGACTGGGCCACATTTGTTCTGGAGAAGGTTCACTGGATTTTAAAATATCAGGCACAGTACCTTCTATCATGTTTTCCTTTCCATGCAACGAGGGAGAAAATGAGCACAGAACCCACCTCATCGGGATGGGCTCTGGCACTTTCTCTTTTTCCTGAGCATTCCATTCCTGGTACCACGTGCTGGCCAGATGGTCTATCCCAGATGTGGGTTTGGTATGGGCAGAGACAGGTGAGCTACAGCCCTGACCTGCCAAGAACTCCAGCTCAGCCTTATCAGAGTTCTGCTTCGGAGTGAGGGTGTGACGTAAGGGGTCTTACTGGGCACTTGTTAAACCAATAATAAAGTAACGTGACTTTTGTTTGCTCTGGCTCCTTGGACTTATTGTTCCCTTCACTTCTCAAGAGGAAAGGCATTGCAGAAAGCCATCTTTAGGAAGGCCGGGGAGAAAAAAAAGAAAAAAGAAGGAATGACTGCTGTATACAACATAAACAAGTCACCCAGCAAATCTTATGTTGACAAAAAGAAGCCAGACACCACAGAGCACATACAGTTATGTTTCCATGTATATGAAGATCAAGAACAGACAAAACTAATCTATGGTGAGTGATGTCAGAATAGTGGTTATGGGGAAAGAGTTGAGGGAGTGGAATTATACTAAGAAGAGACTAAAGGGAGCCTTCTAAGGTGCTGAAAATGTGATCTGTCTTGGTCTGAGTGATAGTCACACAGGCGTATAGATATGAAAGCTAGTTATTGGCTAGCCTCTGGCTGAGTTGCAAACTCTAAAACAAAATCCTGTTTCCCACATGAAATGTTAATTTTCAGATAGTTATGTAAGTGAAGGTGCATTTCTATTTTTAAAGCTTTGAAATCCTTGAAATTAGAAACGTAGAAGCTACATTTACTTTGGATTAGATAGAAGAGTATTTCATTTAAGACATGTTTAATCACATTTCTCAACTTGAATTTTCTTTCTAATTAGAAAGAGCAATGGCAAGGCCCTATATCATCTACTGTTTCCAAAGGGGTCTTTTTGTTTGGTTGTTTGTATGTTTGTTTGAGGAAAGGCAAGGCAAGAAATAGACATTTTATAAGAGTTACCACATCTGGGTTCTTCTACATTTTTATCCGTAGAAAGCCAAAATGTTTGCCAGCATTTGAGATATTTTAGTGTCCTCTTTGTTGCATAAATTTTATGTCCTACATCTCTTTTATAAGAAAGGAAATGAAGAGGCACATAAACGTTGTTTCGGAGCGGTGACTGTGGTATACAAAAATTTTTTAATCATCTTGTTGAAGAGTTTAGAGGAGATGTTATAAAATATGCATTTACTGGTGTTGGAACAGATGAAAACACAATATTTTAATTTTTAAAGACCCAAAGAGCTATTTTAAAAAGCATGTGTTTTTCATAGCATACTTTATCCCAATGATTCTAAGGTTTCTATTAAACAGAAAAACAAATTACAAGTCTGGCAACCACAGAGAGGGAAGGGGAAGAAGTCTCCATAAGTGAAAGGGATCGTAACCAATAGTAAAGTGATGACAAAATACCACGGTGTATTGACAGCATTGTTAAAGCTCCAAATTATATTTAATGATAGCTAACTGATGTCTGGGGGGACAAGAGCCCACGGATGTCTGACTGTTGACGAAAAAAGGAAAAAGAGAAATGAGGGCTCATGTCTCCTCCAGAGAACAGCTCCGTTAAACGGACCCAGCTGAGACACAGCAGCTTCCAGGATAAAATGCCTTTTATTCTAATCAAGTAGGTACATGGATCAAGCCTGACTCTCCCTTGCATGCACAACCCAGGCTACTTTATCAGCCCGTGGGGAATAAATTTAGCACCCCAACAGTAGCTCTGGATCCAAATTCCAGAGACACCAGTTCAGGTCAGGACTCTTGTCTCTGAGCAGGTGGAACTTTGCTTGTCAAAGGCAATTTAAATGTGGTATTGAGTGTCAGCTGAAGCTCAGCGAGATCCCTGTTCCTTGCAGAAATGTAGTATTTACTAGGAAATTGTGAGCTAAGTAGACTAGTTCTGGTGGAAGGGTGAGGGTGTCTGAGGGTGTCTAAACTTTTAACAGAGAAATTTAATATTTGCATAAGCAAAGAAGATTATTAGACTAACATACGGCCACATTCACATGCCAAGCATCAAAGTCAGACATCATAAGGTCTGCTTTTCTAGGTAAAAAATTTCAAATGCTAGACTTGTCACCTGGCAAAATATATTCTGGAGCTAATGGAGGGAACTTGAGAGGAATGTGTTCCTTGGCTGAGTAAAAATTCCTGCCATTTAGGGAAAACAACAGGACATCAAGAAGAAGCAAACCCGCATCACTACCCATCATTTTTAGCATCATCCAGTAGGTCCTGCTATGAATTTCTTCCATAGGTAAAAATTAAATCCAAGAGGAAGAGAATGGAATTTAATATTTAAGACAATATTCTCTTAATTCTTTTTAAAGAGCTCAACATTCTTTTGTGAAAGAAATATTCATCTGATCAAATTTTAATTACATTTTTTTCTCCAGTTTTTAGACAAAGCACAAACAGTGAGAAGTTTTGATAATGATGTCTAACTCTCAGAGCTGTCAAAATGTTGTTACTTATTAAGATAAATGAGTCATGCTATCATTGTTACAGGGGAAAAAAAGATGCTTTTAATTAGAAATAAATGGGTAGTAACCGTGATCTATATCAAAACATTTTTTTTACCTAAGTTTAACAAATTCCTATTACTATCCAGACACAGAAACCTGAATTTAATTTGGCCACCTACCATGCACAAAAACATTATGTTGGTGCCGTGTGGAAGCCAAGATTTTTACCAGTCCCCACCCTGCAGAAATTTACAGTATGAGAATCGCGTGCAGGCGGTACCCTCAGCAGGAAGAATGCCATTTTAGCCAAACCAAAGGATTGGTGTAGGCTATCAACACATGAAGACTGACAGAATTTTCCAAATGAATGTCATGAACAAAGTTTCCTCTAAATGGTGGAAAATAGTCCCTCCTCGGCCCAGAAAATGCAGAGTAACTTTATAGGCTTCTTCGCTTCTACAGACCCTGGCATACAGTTTCCCTAAAAGGAATTGCTTAAGCTCTCATGGGGCGGGCAGTGTTGTTCATACCCTGGAGCTCCCTCAAGTTCCGCATGGACACGCCTCTCACACAGACAGACCCATCTCTGCGGGCTGTTCGGTGGGCAGTCAGCTCTGGGGCACCAACCAGATCTCGCCTTGACTTCGGAAACTGGAGAATCTGGCAGGGTCTACTTCTTCTTTCCATGGCATATTCCCAGCCTGTCTCTTGCCAGCTTCAAGGGAGGATCAAGTGAATGTTTTGCAGCGTACGCTGAAGGTGATACCTTTTCAGCAAGCCCATCGCAGGAGTCAGAAATCGGAAGGCAGGCCGCTGTGGGTTGTTGCGAGGGCCCAGTGGCCAGGAGCAGGGGCAAAGGGCAGCTGTTCTGAGTCTCCTGATGAAGGAAGAGGGATGAAGGTCACACTTCAGCTTCTTCGGTGGGGTCTAGAGGCCAGGAAATCCCTGGCCTCACAGTCAGGTGGGAATGGATGTGCCCATGCTTGGTGTAAGGACTCATGGTGACCATGAATGAGAAAGAAAAACCTCTGTTGTAAAGAAGCAACGTGTGCCCATTCCCTGAAGGAATGTGCCCTGCGGTCCCCACAGAGGGACTTGATGAACACAAAGACTACATCAAATGAGAGTTCTGACATTAATGCTGATGATTAGTAGTATATTAGTGTATCTGTGACCAACAGGAGGGTCAAGGTCTTCTTCATCAGGGGCCTGTAACACTGCGGGGAGGGAGTTCTTCCATCCAGTGCAGTAACTGCTGAAGATGCAGGGAGCTGGGAAGCATAGCAGGAAAGTAAGGAACAAATATAAACATCAGTGAGCCTGCAGACATGGCAAGGGACAAGAATGATGGTTGCATAGCAACCATGTCCCCGTGACAGAGTGAGGTGAGACCACAGCAGAAAACCGTAGAGGCCCAAAGGAGTGGATCAGACACTGGCCTCCGAGAAGAACCTCATGACCAGAGAGAAAGTGTGAGCCCTGGCGGGAAAGCCCGGATGTAGCCATGTTTTCTTCGATTACCATGGTGGAGGAAGAGTTAGCATCGTGGATTATATTTTGTTGTTTTTACCCAAACATTTTGCATCAGTGCAAACTGGAGTAGTTTGGGAATTTAGGGTATACTGGTCTTTAAAACTGTATCATTTCTAAATCTGATTTAGGCAAAGTGAATGAGTTGGAGCCTTAAAAAAGAGAGAGTTTTGACTCACTTGAAATAATGCTGGAAAAAATGCATTTCAAATGACAAGGGTTCAGAACCCTTTTTTAAAACACAGCAGTTTCCAAGGTTTACAGTTTTGTGGGTCTCCAATGGCGGGAGACCCTACAAAGCAAACCCAGCTTTGCCAGCGCTCTCTTTTAGAATGTTCTTGGAATTTGGTTGAGGTTAAGGATATTTCCATAACGTAAGTCTACACCTTAGCTGTTTTCCAACATCTGAACATCACTGTTAATGCGACTGCTTCTCTTTTTATTTTACTGTGGCCTTTCTCAGCTTCCCACAACTGGGATAGTATTTCATATCCACAGGAATGGAAATAATAACCAATAGCTCACTTTCCTCTCCTGTGGTTTCTGTTTGTGTGTTTTCTCTTGCTTCCTTGAGCTTCCTCAGCACCCCCCTCCCCAACCACTTTTCAAGCACTGCTCCACCCGGCATCTTCACTGAAAGTCAAGTTTTATGAAGGGTAAGATAAAAGCAACGTAACAAGGGCTAATGCCTGGAGGCTGTCATCTCCAGAGCACTGAACTTGGAGCCAAAAGGCCAAGGTTTAATGCTAACCCCCAAGCTCCACATCAAGTCTTCAGTGATTCCCTAATGTCTATAAAAGGTAGAAACTCCTTAGCTTGGAATTCAAAGCTTTCCTCAATCTGACATTGACCTGCATCAGTGTGCTACCGCAGTACCCACATGAATTCTCTTCTGCAGCCAGCTGGGAAGCTGCCCCCAAGCAAGGCATGCTCATCCCTGGGGTCTGTGCTGTGCCCAGGGCTCCACTCGCTGACAATGCCAGCCGCATCCTTCCCCACAGAGGTCCCGTTGATCTGGAGCCCATTCGTGGGCCTTCCTCTGGGTCACCACACTCAGATGTTGAAATTAAGTTCCAGCTTCAGTTAGAAGCAGAGTGTATTAGGTGATAATTCACTTTCAGTAAAAGTCACCTCAAAAGATCTTTAAGTCAAAAGAATAAAGGGAACTGAAAATAGCATCTGGTGTTTGTTAATTGAATATAAAAATAGCCCTGGCTTGCTGACTCAGTTTGTTTGGAGCATAGTCCCATGCACCAAAAGTCTGCAGGCTCAATTCCTGGTCGGGGCACATACCTGGGTTGTGGGTTCGATCCCAGGTATGGGTGTGTACGGAGGCAACTGATTGATATTTCTCTGTGTCTTCCTCTCTTCCTAAAATCAATAAACATATCCTTGGGTGAGCATTAAAAATTAATTAATTAATTAAAAGAGGGCAGTAGTCAAATCTATGTGCAGAAAGGATGTGTCAACAAAAGAAGGACCGGCCTGCATGAAATCTAGAAAAAGGGAGCTCAACGTGTCCATGTGTCTGTGTCACTCTCCAGAGGAGAGCACCACCACCCTGGTGAGCACAGCACTCTCAGTCACCTCGCAGACTGTCTCTGAGCAGAGATGAGCGTGCTAGAATATCACAATCCGGTCACCTCACTGCTGAAACCGCCCTACGCTTTACTTTTGCTCAGAGTTCGTGCTTGCCAGTGAAGCTTTGGTCACATTTGAATTCCCATGTAGGTGTCCTTAAGGAAGAGAAATGCTAACTGGAGAGCATGAATATCCCAAACCTATGTCACCAACACAGGGTCATTGGGTTTGTAGTCTTTACCTTCACCCTCTGTGAGTTTGTTCGGCAGGCACCCATTGCTGAGAAGCTGGCCAGCTTGAGGCACAGCCACCAAATCGAGTTTGTGAACCTCACAAGGTAAAAGCCAGACCACAGATGTGGGTTCTCCAGGAGGTGATGCTTTCTGAACACCCTGGGTGGGAAGCCAGTCTGATCCCTGCAACATCACCCCACTGTCCCAAGAACTGCCACATGATCTCCTCTTGCACCAGTCATGTCTCATTAAGAGGGAGAACCACACCAGTTATCTTAACAGAGAGAACTTAATATGAAGAATCGGGCACTAGTTATTAACCAAAAGAAAAAGAGGAACACCAAGTTTTCATGGATGTAACAAATGCAGAAAATAACTCCCACCCCTAAGGGTTGGGGGAACAAAGGAAGAATGTTAGAATTATTAAAATTTTGAGTAACGTCATGGGCTAAATTGGGTCCCTTCCCTTAAAAAAATCCATATGTTGAACTCCTAATTTCCAATACCTTGGAAAGTGACTGTATTTGGGGATGAGGTCTTTAAAGAGGTGATTAAGTTAAAATGAGGCCATTAGAGTGGGCACTAATCTAGTATGACTGGTGTCCTTATAAAAGGAGGAGATTTGGACACAGGTGAGTACAGAGGGAGGACAAGATGAAGAAGACACAAGAGAAGATGGCCATCCACAAGCTAAGGAGAGAGGCCTCAGAAAAATCAACCACAGCAATACCTTGTTTTGGGACTTCCAGCCTGCAGAACCGTGAGAAAATAAGTTCCTGTTGTTTCAGCCATCCGGTCTGTATGTAGCACTTTGTTATAGTGGCCCTAGAAAACTAATGCAAGTAGGAAAGAAGGGATTCCTGCAAACTGAAACTCAGAAAACTAAGAAGGGGCATGCACTGCTGGTGTGGTGCCCAGGATCCAACAGGTGAAGTAGGGAAGTGGTTTGCTGAGTCCCAGCTCCATCACTGTAAGGCAGAGGAGGAAGGATGGTTTGGAACCAAGACAATAGCGTAACAACTGACATCATATTGTATTTATAGATATTCATCGTCATCCACTCGAAAGTGAGCTCCAACAGGGTAAAGACTTTGTTTTGTTCACTGCTCTGCCACCAGTGTCTAGAATACCCTCTGACAAATAGCAAGAACTCAATAAATACATGTCAAATAATTAAGTGAATTTGTATCATCACTCAAAACAAAGGGTGAAAATCAAAGACTATGGTGACATATGCTCTCCAAAGTATCATATAATCAATGTATTAGTTAGGATGAGGTTGGCTTTAACTACCAGAAAAACCAAAACAATACTGGCATAGGATAAGGCCCTTATTATTATTTCCTAGCATATGGTACATCGAATCTTGAAAACATGTGTTAGGCTGAGCTGGGTTTTGTTGGCTTTTTTTTTTTTTCCCCAAGGACAAAGTGCATTTTTCATGGTATTTATTCCAGGCCCCCTCTAAAATAAGGCCATGGTTTTGCTTGATCTCCATGAAGACACTGGAAAGTTCCTAGTCTGAAAGCATGTAGGCAGCTATTCACTGAGGAGCGACCTCCCTTTCTGAAGGGTCAAAAGAAGGAAAAGGTTCGCCTCTTCATCTCTGAAAAAAGAACTTGCTGGTGCATTCTGGATGCAGAGAGAATGCTTTGCTACAGCAATTACAAAAACAAATCTTTCCTTCTGCCTTAATAAAAAATATATGCATCTACAATTTCTTCTGATTATTCATAATTTCTAATTTCCTTATAATGAACATGTATTTCTTATGTAATAAAAACTTTTTTAAAAGGCACAGTACAGTAGTTGTTTCCAATTCTCATGGTTACAGAATGAGTCAATCTGTTTAATGTCAATTTTTTTTTTTTCAGAGAGTGACCTAGTAGAAGGAGCATGAGTCTGGGAGCTGGAAACTTCCAAGTCCTTGTCAAAGCACCAAGAGTCCCTTGCTGTGTAGCCTTTGCAATTCTTTTGACCCCTCTGAATTTTGCATTCCTGTGCAATAAATAAGGATACTCAGGGGCATTGAAAAGTACAATTGGTTAGTGTTCACTGCATCTATAAAGGCATGACACCTTTTTCATTTAGAATAGGTCAAAAATTGAATCAGAGGCATACCACCTAAATAAAAGCTGCCTTTATTAGTCTCTGTGCTGTGAAAAATGCTACGTCCTTTGAGTGTACTGCAAAGATCAGAGTTTCAGTAAGCCAAAGCCTCACAATCCAAAACCTGCTTTGGTTGCCATGGAGAAAGAAGATTGGAAACATTCCTTTACTTGTTTGCCAAGTATTTACTAAGAGCAGACTATGAGTACCACTTGTAGTAAAGGTACCAGCCTCTCCCACACTCCTTCACAAATATGAGATGTGTACCCACAGCCCTGCCATCCCTGTTCTTCATGGCACAAGCTCTCTCCAAACCCAGTGGACGGCACTGAAGTGAGGAGCTGGCCCAGGAGGAACTGAGCCTGTCAGAGTCAGTCTCCTGTGATCTGAGATTGAGTCAGGGATCTCTTAGAACTTGGGGTGGCCACCATGTTGGACCATGTACAAGCAGAAGAGCCTTGGGGTGCAGCCAGGGCAGAGGAGCATGTATGGAAAGAGTAGCAGAGCAGAGACCTTGAAACCAAGGAGAAAGGACATGGGAGAAAAGGGCAGAAAGCTGCTGGTTTCCACAGACCAGGAAGAGCTCTTGCTGGGTTCAGGAGAGTCCTCCATATCTCCTAGTAAACTCCTTTCTCAATATGAGTGAGCAGGTTCTATTTTATTGCCACAACAATCCCTGATTAAATCTACAGAGCCTCACCTTTTATGGAAATGAACCCTAGGCTAAAATCGCATACACCAGGAGGAAGTCCACCAAAAATCTGGGAAGTAGTATAAAGTTGCCAACTTCTTATTCTGCCAAATAAAAAAATAAGAAACGTTACACTGTACTATCATCAACATCAGGCTATAAATTATAATGCATATGTAATACATAACACTTTCAAGTTGAATAGTTTAAAACTCGTTGCATTATTCTTTTTCCATTTTTTTATTAAAGTACAGTTTACATATAATAAATTTCACCCTTTTAAGTGTACAGTTCTTCAAGTTTTGAAAAATGTATAGTGCCACCACAATGGGACAGTTGAAGAGAACAGTTCCATTACCTTAAAAAAAACTAAAAAAAAAAAAAGAGTAAAATAAATAAATAAATAAATAAACTCCTTTGTGACCTTTACAACACCCACCCCCCGCCATCACCACACTTGGCCCCTGGAAACCGTTGATCTGTTCTCCATCATTGTAGTTTTGCCTCTGCAAAAATTAGCATACAAGAGAGATGAGGTAGTATACAGACTTTGAGTCTGACTGCTTTCACTCACTGTAATGTGTTTGAGATTTAACCATGTGTTGTATGCACCAGTAATTCATTTCTTTCATTACTGAGTAGTATTCCATTGCACCAATGGACCACATCTTGTTTATCTGTTACCCAGTTGGGAGACATTTGGATTGTTTCTGGCCTGGGGTGATTATGAATAAAGCCATGATGAACATTGACTTGCAGGTTTTTGTGTGAATATAGGTTTTCATTTCACTTAGGTAAATACCTAGGAGAGGAATTACTGGCTCTTATAGTGAGTGTGTATTTAACTTTACAAGAAACTGCCAAACTGTTTTCCAAAGTGGCTGGGCCATTTTGCATCACGCAAGCAATTGTTCCTGTCCTTTATAATGTCAATTTTTGTTTATTTTAGCTATTCTAATAATTATTTAATGGCACTTGTGGTTTTTATTTGCATTTCCTCAATGATTAATGATGTTAAACATCTTTTTATGTGCTTACTTGCCATCTATGTAACTTCTTTGATGAAATGTCAGTTTAATTCTTTTGCCCATTTTTAATTGGCTTATTTGGTTTTCTTATTATTGATTTTTGAGAAATTCTTTATATATTCTGGAAAGAAGTCCTATATCAGATAAATGTTTTACAAATATCGTCTCCCATTCTGTGGGGTTTTTTTCCATTCTTTAACCACTGCATTATTCTTATTTTTGTATTTTGACTTGGACAGTTGAAAATATTGTCAGGAACATCATTGTCATGACAGTGTCTGTGAATCCCTACTATGTAGAACACAGAAAATAATGGACAATGACGTGAATAATTTTGTTAGTTAGCTAGTACATACATAACTAAACCTTATTTTAAGATGGGTAGGCAGCTGTACTCCCTGGGGTCATCCAGAGACCCAAGTTCTATCTATC
Source organism: Macrotus californicus (assembly GCA_007922815.1). Classification (NCBI taxonomy): domain Eukaryota; kingdom Metazoa; phylum Chordata; class Mammalia; order Chiroptera; family Phyllostomidae; genus Macrotus; species Macrotus californicus. The sequence goes on along the minus strand of VMDR010022859.1, from coordinate 3,629 downwards.
TTGTGGCTCCATCATCCTCTGGCATATTGTCTTCATCTGCTTGATTAACATTAATTCACTGTCATCTTATTTGCATTCCTGGCCTAAGGAAAGAGGAAGTAAAGTGCAACTACTTCCTTTTCAGGACATAACCCGGAAGTTACCAAACCTTAGTCATTTAACCCCAGCTAGCTGTTAGGCATGCTTGAAAGTATGCTCGTGAGCTAGACAGTGAAGTGCTCTCTTTAACTCTATTACCATGGAAGAGTATATATGGGAGGACAAGCACAGTCCACTAGAGATAAGAAAAGGAGCTGTTGTACCTAAAATCAGAGTTTCTTACTTATACTCACAGAAACCAGAAAGTAGAAGTTCCTTTTTACAAGCTACAAAATGCTTTACCCAAAGCCACTTTTGAGGTCAATAGAAAGTGGAATGTGATTTTATTTTTGCCCTGGAATTAGCGAAAGGAGTTGGTAAAAGCTGAGGACAAAAAGGGAGCCAAGCATCAATTGTGTCAAGGACATTCGACAAAACCAACAGCACACACCTCCAGGCCTGCCCCCAGCCTCCCAAAGACTGAGTTAGTGAAGAGGTAAAAGGAAGCTGTTGAGTGATTGCCCTAAGGAATGTAATTTTCTGTGATAAGAGATAATTTCTTCCTTATCCTAGGAGATGGGAAAAGAATGTGTCCTTTCTCAATGGTAAGTGAGCAAGGCTCAAGATAATCACTCCTAAAAATTAGAGCAGTGTCTCTCACCCAGGGGCAATTCTGCTCCCTAGGTAGGATGACCAGCAATCCTGGTTTGGGTTGGGACTGATGAATTTCTGGATGTTTCAGTTTTCTGTTGCTGTTATAACAAATAAGCATAAACTTAGTGGCTTAAACAATGAAAATTTATCATCTTACAGATTTGGAGGTCAACAGTCTTTCTAGACTAAAATCAAGGTGTTGATAGAATTGTGTTCCTTCTGGAGGCTCCCAGGGAGAAGCCATTCCTCATTTTGTCCAACTTCTAGCGGTTGACTGCATCCCATGGTCTATGGTACCCTTCCATTTTCAAAGCCACCAGTTACATCACTTTGACCCCTCTTCTTGTAGTCATATCTCCTTCTCTGGCTCTGGCATTCTTGCTTTTTTCTTATAAGGCCCTTTGTGATTACCATGGGCCACCCAAATTATCCAGGATAATCTTCCCATCTCAAGATACTTAACTAATCACATTTACAAAGTCTCTTTGCCAGGTGAGATAATGTACTCACAGGTTTGGGGGTGTTGCATGTAGACTGCTTTGGGGAGACGTTATTTTGTGTACCATACCAGAATATGGAACTTTCAGGCCTAGCACCAGGAAAGTTGGTCACCCTATTGCCAGGACGCAATTGGCAATATCTGGGGACGTTGTTTTTTATTTTTCACAACTGTCATCTAATGGATAGAGGCCAGGGATTCTGCTAAACATCCTGCAATGCACAGGACTGTCCCTCATAACAAAGAATTATTGAGCTCAAAATGTCTGTAGTGCCAGGCTGAGAAACTGAATTAGATGTACCTACAAAAGTCACGAATTGCATCCCTACATGGTGAAACTGATGATTTTTCTCCCTGCCTACCTGAGCAGCAGAAAAGTAAATGGAGGGAAATGGTGGGTTTTAGGGAAGAGGTGGAGTGAGGAACAGGAGTTTCTATTCTTGGCATGGAATGGATACTTGAGTTTCTTGCAGGTTGTGTGGCTCTTGTGGAAGGGTGTTGGGAGTTTGCCCTGTGGTGCCACACTCTGAAGTTCTACCAAGTGAGTGAACTCTATCAGCAAGGGCAGACCGCCAGGGGCAGGCATGAAAGGAGGCTGGAAGAGGTTGGGCTAGAGCCAGACCTTCCAAAATGAAAATTGTACAGTGGGGCAGCTTCATGTTGCTTCATAAGAACTTACTAACTATTCCATAAGAGAATCAGCCTTAGCTGCCTGGCACAAAAACAACATGCACAGCCCATTGATTTCAGCCAAAGAAGCAGCAACAAGCAACATGAGGAGATGATCATTGTGCCTCCACCTTTCCCCTTTGCCTCTAGTCCCTCAAAACGACAAGAAGAAAGGAAATGGAAAGGCAGACCACAGAGCATCCTCGCTCAAAGTCCTTGAAGCCAAAAGTCTAACCTGTGATGGGGGACAGGGAAAGTTTTGAATGAGATATGCAATTAGGGTTTAAACTGGACTAATTTCAATAAATTAGAATGACTAAAAAGTAAGAGGATCTGTCACAAATGTTTAAAAATCAAAAAGAGTGACAGAGGGCAATTGACAGCAGTGATTGGAGAAAATAAAATCGTATGTATTTCCTGAGCACTTTGTTCTCAGGACTGGAATTGTAGCCTCTACAACCTTAACGTACAACATGTTTCTTTTGTCTCATAAATCCAATGAAAGCAGTTTTTTTTCTTGGTTCTTCAAACCCACAATTATTCATTTGTGGAAGAAAATATAATAAAATATTAGCTTGCTTGGCTCTCCTTATGTTATTCCCCTTCCACCATTTCAAGCAGGGGACATTTCTGTGCCCCATGATAATGGGGCATCAAAGAAGTTACAGAGTCAAAAGTGAAAGTTGCCTGAAAGATATCTTGCCCAGCAAGCACTGAGATTGTACTTTCTAATACTATCCCCCAGTAAATGAACCAAGGCCCCTTGAAGAAATGGCTGATTCTAGGCCTAGGACAGGAAATACACACGATGAGGCTAGAGCATTGTTTAGTACCAGAAAGTAAGAAAGTGTTAACACAAACACACACACACACACACACACACACACACACACACACACAATCAAGGAACACAGGACCCAAATCACAGAGTTCCCAAAGACCAAAACTATAACAACTTAAACAAAAACTAAAGTAGTATTGAATGATAACCCAGGCTATAAAATGAATATCCATGAGTCCATACTGATATAAATTATTGAATAAATAAATAAATGGGGAGAAAGGACAAATCTCTTGTGCAAAAGAATTCCAAATAATTTGGGAATGTTCTCTACCCCCAAGAAGGTGGAATGTAACTCCCCACTCATTAAGTGTGGGCTGCACACAGTGACGAAGAGGACATCACAGAAAGAGGGGAACGGGGTTACTTTATGATAAACAAACCAGATTAACATTACCTCAGCCAGGTACTCAAGTTCAATATCAACAACGAGAAGTTGAGTGGATAGCTGGTTCCCTTGGTGTGATGAGAATGTCATGTTGCCCCTGTGGTCTTCCTCCCCAAAACCCATAACCCAAACCTAATCATAAGAAAAATATTAGACAGATCCCAACAGAGGAATAGTCTGCAATTTCCCTCACCGGTATGTATTCCTTAAAACTCTCAAGGTCATCAAAACAAAGAAAGTAGAAAAGCTTTCATAGCCAGGAAAAGCCTAAGGAAACGTGGTGACCTCATGTCATGTGGTGTCCTGGAGGAGATTCTGGAGCAGAAATAGAACATTAGGTAAAACTGAAGAAACTAAATAAAGTGTTGCCTTTAGTTAATAATAAAAATGGACCGATATTGGTTCACCAATTGTAACAAATATACTATATAGTGGATTGAAACTTGGATATTTTATCACAAAGAAAGTATAACTTAGTGGTGATAATCTCTAGAAAGAGA
>VMDR010022858.1:0-15961 GCA_007922815.1 Macrotus californicus | reverse complement strand
TGAGAGAAAAACAGAGGGTGCGCATAATCAGCTGCTTTTAGAAGATGTTAAAGACAATGATTTTACTTATATTGGCAGAATCTAATGAGCGAGGAAATTTGCAGAATCATGTAGTTGATTCTTGTGAAAACTGTTCTGAAACGGAATACTATTAACAAAAAAAACCTGTCTGTGACTAATTCATAACCCTCATAAAGTCACGGTGGTTTAAAATGAATTGGTTCTAAAATTTTTTCATTCATATGGATCTGCCTCTTGACTCATCTTCAACTTGAGGGAACCTTGAAATTAGTCGTCCCCTTGTACCTTACTTATCATCATTCACATGTGGTGTGTGATGTGACTTACACACTTGACATTTGAGCAATTCTGTCCACCTCCTCATCGTCACTGTACCATTAAGGCACCAGGTCAAGTGCAGCAGGGGACTACAGACCCTGTGGCAGGGGAAAGGGCCATCTATTTTTTGTTGTTATTACAAAAACGAGAATGTCTTTTTTAAAACAGCTAACAGAAATTATTAGACAGTAAAACTAAACATAGTATGTTTCTACCACCCATCTGTTTACAGGAGCCAGAAAACTAGGCATCATCTTTGATATTTTCCTCTACTTCACTTGAGCATCCAGTGTTTTGCCACGAGCAGTCACTATTTCCATTGGGAAATGTACACAACCCACCCTCTCTGTTCAGTCTCGGCGGAGACCACCGAGTTCCGGCCATGATTGCCTTTCCTCTGGGCCTTAGCCCTCGTCTGCGCATGCTCTCTCCTCTCCTCTGTTCTCCTTAGTGCAGCCCTCTTTCCACGGTGGGAATGGAAATGTGTCTCCCCCACCCTTCACCTCTCCCCTTCACTCTTTCCAAGCCTTTTAAAGGCTTTTCTTGGTTCTTAGAATATAACCCAAAATCTTGCAGTTTACAAACTTTTGGGAGGTCTTTCCCATTCACTTGTGTCATCTGCACTCTGCTCTTTTTAAATCCGTTTTCATGACACTCATTTCCCCAATGGCTCCTATGTACCAAGGTCCTGTCCCTTCTGCCATCCTGTCTTTTACATACTTCTCCCCTGCTTGGAATATGCCCACCCCAATTTTCTTTGTATCTGACTAATATCTATTCAATTCTTCCCATTTCCACTATGTCACTTTCACAGGAAACTGTCCCTAAACATACAGGGCAATTCAAGTCCCCTTGTTAATTCACTCTTCTAACTAACTTAGCAAATCTAATCACCACTGGATTTCATTTCATAAATTTCTGTTACCTCCAGCAATTACAGACTAACAGCCAGACTGCTGCTACTTACCATCTGTCTTCAACACAAAACAAGAAGTTTGAGCATGTCGGTTCTGGGCAAGTCAGGATGAGTCGATTGCCCTAGTGTGCACACAAAATTGTGTTTAAAAAATGAAGTGTAACAGCATAGGGAATATAGTCAATAATATTGCAGTAACAGTATGGTGCCAGGTGGGTACTAGACTTATCGGTGGGATCTCTTCATAAGCTATATAAATATCCAACCACCATGCTGTGCACCTGAAACTAATATAAAATAATATTGAATGTCAGCTGTAATTGACAAATAAAAAAAGAAACAATTATTTGCAGTGAAGGACGTTAACTAGACTTGTTGTGATCCTTTTGCAATATATGCATATATCGAATCTTTATGGTGCACACCTGAAACTAATATAATGTTATATGTCAGTCATATCTCAATAAAAATTTTTTTAAATAAAATAAAATTAAGTTTAAGGGTTAAAGTCCTTTTCTTCAATATACTATGCTTGTTACCAATCCTTAATTATTAGGATCTTAACCTCTCTCTTTTTCTTTCAAATTCAACAAAACATTTTATTCCGAAAGTTAATTGCTTTTGTGCCACTTTCATAAATTTTCCTAACTGAGGTTTTAGTTTCCTAGCTGGTGGAATTCATTGCCAGGTAACTTTTAAAATAAAATCTTGTATTTTTTGAAGGAAGGCATTTGTACACCAGCTCCACCACTTACTGTATGGCCATGAGGAAAAAATATGTTCTCCGATCTGTAGAGCTGATAACTCTAAATTCACAGGATTGTGATAACAATCAGATACAATTATGTGTATAAAAAACCTAGGATAGTATTTGCTGTAGAGTAGAGTAGATGCCCTGTGTTTCTGTGCACCTCTTCCATCAGGAAGTTCCCAGTTCGAGGAGTGAAAGGCAGCCCTGCTTTTCCCCTGTTCGTGTATGAGAGCCCTGCCTTCACCCAAATAGAGCAGAGAACGACTCTTAGTTGCCCACTATCAGCCTGAAACCTTTGTGATTTGCAAAGACTTCTATGTTACTTCCCAGAGAATACTTTTAAATAAAATCCATTTTTTGTTCTTTCAGACATATGTCAAGTGGTTTTGTTTTTGGGTGATTTTATTAGTACATGGGTGGTGTTCATCTAAGACATTATGAGCCGTCTGGGGCAGAAGGCCATGTGCCAGCTGCAGAGAGAGCGTGCCCTTCTGTTTTAGGTGCAAGCCCCACGCTTTTGTTGCCGTGAGACTTCAAGGGAAGGCGCTGTGGCAGTATTTATTTGGTTTATGGTAACCTCTCAGATGTATTGCATCTGCTCTGCAGTGAAGGACGTGGGGCTCCCTCTGGTAACTTGCTGCCTGCTGCAGACAACAGGCATGTTTGTCCTCCCTGGCTTTGATCTTTTTGCCTGGTATCTAAATGAAGCCTTTCTTGTGCCTTCAAAGCTAAGTGACTTGTTTGGCTTCCAGTTACAAAACAGCTCTGCGCCTGCCATCACTGGGATTCTCCTATCCTCACTTCCATTCTAGCTACCGCAATTGGAGGGCCGTGGGGGGCCAAGATTAAGGGTGATAAATATGGAAAAATAAAGTCCAGCTAGCAAGAGAGGGAATTGCTACTTCCCAGGATAGTACCTGCCCAGCAATTTCATTTACCTGGTGTTGAGAACTGGGGGTTGAGGTTTGGTGGGTAGATAGGGGAAGAAGAGGCCATAGGAAAAATCAGCATCCTTGAAAGAATGCATTATCATTCTGGCTAAGAACAGGGATGCCAGATTCAGACAGCCTGGACTGTGAACAGTTATTAGCTGTGATAAATTCTGCAAGTTACAAACCTCCATTTTCCTGTCTATTAATGAAGGGGGTTGTAGTAGTTACCTATTTCATCATAGTACCAGATGAGCTTAATACATCTCCAGACATAAACAATGCCCCGGTGAATACAACTTTTGGTTATTAATAGTAGTGATGTGCATTTTTATCAATATTACTTAGTGTCCAAATAAAATGGTCTCTCCCATTCCCTCTCTGGGGAATGGGGAAGTGGTACTGATTAATGAAGGCCAGATTCAAATGGCTACTTTTGTGAATATTCCTCAATATCCTGGCCATCTAGTCGGCATTCATGCTGGGTTTTCAAGCTACACACATAAAAATGTGGAGTCTGCTTTAAAGAGTTATTTACTCCTTTTTTCTGTCTTTCTAAAGGTCATTATTTATCATTTGAATATAATACTAACTACAGTCTGAATTGAGTGTTATTTTGTTAATGTCTGGTACAGAAGACTGTAAGTTCCCCGAAGTCGCTGCAGCACCCCAGCTCCCTCTACAGATATTTGATCATAAAGAGCAGTATTGTGTGGTGACTAAGAGTTCAGACCACCACTGACTAACTGTGCAACCTTGAGCATGCTGCAGGGCCTCTCTGTTCCTCAGTTTCTTCATCTGTGAAATGGGACTAATTGAACGTGATGCTCAAATTAGCTGTGAGAATGAAACATGACAACACATAGAAAGTACCTGAACAATATTGATTGCTCAGTGTTAACTGTTATCAATATTATAATAACATAGGCAAGTGGCCTGGGTCATAGGATCCTGGTATCGTCTGTGTCCTTTAACACAGATGAGTTCCTGTTTGATTTTATTTTTCTATTTCACTATTTTTAACTTACTGATTTCATGATATCTCTTTAGAGGGGGAGAGTGCAAACACATCCTAAATAAAGAAGTAAATAACAAATAGGGAAGAAATAAAGAAATAGGGAAGGTGGAGGACTTTTTGGATGTATTTTTGTATATGTGGAACCAGAGTACATTCATGATTTTTGAATGTCAGGTGGTTCCCCACTGTATTTCCCTGGGTTTATAGGACAAACAGGACTTCTCAGCAAGTTTTATTGGTGGTTTTGCAGTTCTTTATGTTTCTTCTATTGCAATTCCTACACTTTTAAACCTCCTTCCACTGAAGTCTTGTTTTTCTGAATTCCATTTCTGTAAATGTATGATGCTATTTCAGAACTTGCTTAGAACTTAAAACAAAAAATAAATAAATAGTATGTGCCTTAATATCATCCCTTCTGTTTAACTTTTCCTGGCAAATTGTCCATGTGATAGTTTCTCTTTAAAAATGATGGTGAATTGTTTTTCCAGCTCCTCCTCATGTTTTGCAATTTTATCTCATTAGTGTCTCAGTGATATTTTATACGATAGGAGAAGAATAATGAAAATCGGAGAAATACAAAACTCTCAGTATTAGTGCCATTTGTTTAACATGGCATTGTCATATATGCAGCTATAGCATCACCAGTTTCCGCTCTAACTGGAAGGTGGAGAAGGGAACTAGCACCTACTGCATCATGCGCAGGTGCCCTCTTGCATGCTGTGGATAAGGCAATGAAAAAGCCAATCAATGCCGAGGGTGTTACCTCCTAGCAGAAGAACTGGACTCACTGAGAATGTCTAACCAATCTTGGGCCATTCCCATTAAACCTATATGATAACCAGAGAGCCTTCCAAAATTAGCAAATGCTTCTAATGTTAAGGAATTAAACATTTTACATCTCATGATCTACATTTTGTCTGTCTGTTTTCAACAAAATACAAAAGGAGAAACAAATAGTGTACAAGGCAAATCTAGGTAGGTTTCTATTTTTTATGTTTAGCAAATAACATAGTTACCTTAGGAATAAAAATATACTACTTAGTGTTCGATTTGGTTTACAAAATTGGATTTGGTTAAAGTTTAACTGTACTAAACCAACTTTAAATAGAAATATTTGTATTAGGCATCTTAAGAACATTTAATGTAAGGCTTTGATATTTGATGGGAGAAGAAAGTCGTGTTAGTTTGACATTCCAAAGACTTGCAAGAGCTTTACAATATTCTTCCACATTAACTAAAAGAAATAAAAGCTGTCATGAATTTTGTACTATTAAATTTGTGGTCATTTACATAGCAACAGTCCTTGGTAAAGTCATTTTCAAAAATTGTTGCTAATCATCAGATAATGCTAGTGATCAAATACATTGGTTTTTAAACTTCCCTTCAACTAGAACATGTACCTGTCCTGTGTTTTTTCCTAGGGCTTTGCACAGTACTTAGGACATAGTAGTTGCACAATGTTTGTTGAATATTTATAATGAAAAATGTGTAAAAGAGTATTGTCTATATTATTAATTTTAAGGAAATTTAAAAATACTGAGCATATTTGGCCTGCCTTTCCCCAGATTTTTACTGTCTGAGTGCCTCCTGTAAGGCAGGGGTATGAATGGGGTTATTACAGGGTCAGAAGGGAAAGATCATGGATGAGACTGACCCAGGGGAGGTAATGTCCAGTGGGTCACTGGTAAAAACGCAGAGCCAATAAAGAGAGAAGAAGAAGACCTAGCTAAGAAGAGTGCTGAATTTGGAAGGAAAAGGGCCAAGAGAAAATGGAGAAGTGAGGCAACATCTGGAAAGAAATAGCCTGTGAGAGCAGTAGGCAATGGCATAGGGAAATTAATTAATTAAGCAGTGAGCAAAATTTAAATCCATGCATATTGACCATGCAGTGTGCTCTTCCTTTCGCATAGAAGTGCTTATGTCTTCCGAGGAAGGGAAGAACTCCTAGCCACACCAGATACTGCAGACATTCTGATTAATGCTTTGATGGAATAGAATATCTTTTAAAAATTAAATTTATTGAGGTGACATTGGTTAGTAGCATTATATGTCTTTTTTTTAAGATTTTATTTATTTTTAGACACAAGGGAAGGGAGGGAGAAAGAGAGGGAGGGAAACATCAGTGTGTGGTTGCCTCTCGCGCACCCCCTACTAGGGACCTGGCCCACAACCCAGGCATGTGCCCTGACTGGGAACCAAACAGGCGACCCTTTGGTTCACAGGCTGGTGCTCAATCCACTGAGCCACACCAACTAGGGCTATTCTTGTCCTTTTCCATCTGACTTATTTCCCTTAGCATGATACTCTCAAGATCTACCCATGTTGTCACCAATGGCAACATTTCATCCTTGGAGAAGAGTATTTCTGACAGCAACATATAACCCTCTCCTTACCTGTAGGACTAAGGAAAATAAGAATAGTGTCATTTCTCCAACCAAAATCATCTTTTCCCCACCTTCAGTGGACCTATGAAAGCCACCACTTAGGACACTCATCAATATTAGAGACAGAAGGCCTATTCATTTAGACCCAGAATGTTTACACCATCTTAGATCTACCAATCTAGTTCACTCTTCCATTTGGTGGTTGGAATCCATTTCATACCATTCTTATGTAAATGTAACTTTTTTCTTTCTCCCATTTCCCAAGTCTGTAATACCTGAACCTAAAAAACATGTAAGTCACACCTGTTTCCCAAAAAGACATTGGACATATAAATGAATAAATCTATGAATCAGCCAGTGCATTCATGCATGCATGAGTGAATGCATGCTTTTCAAATTTAGGACAAGAGGAGAAAAAAATAACAAGTTATTTTACTATCTATACTCCCTGCTTATACACAGAAGATGCAGTGTGGTTTCAAGAGTGATCATAATAACATAAGTAAGGGAAAATAAAGCAGAAAAAAGTGGCAGGCTTTATTATGACTTATTTATTAGAACAAGCTGTGAAGACAGAGTGCCTAGATTGGCATACTTGCGCTGTCACTGGCGAGAGGTAACAAGAGTACCTTACCTCACAAGGTTTGGGAGAGGATTAAGTGTTTTAGCTGGCATACAGTGTTTGCTATAGCCAATATCCAGGGAGAGAAGTGGCTGTCCTTCTTTAGAGCCCCAGTTGTAACAACTGGGGACAACTAAGCTGTGCTTAAAAATGATTTGCCTTGAAGGAGCCCTGGTTACAGCACCCTTACCTAAAAGAAATCGGCCACTCCATTCCAGAGCTGTGCCAGAAACTCATTGTTCCTCTGTAGGATCAGGCCCGGGGCTGCAGGTACAAGGGCACTTCTGGCAGAGGGCAGAGTGCTCAGGTCACTCTTGTCTTTCTCCATAAGCCAAATTTCTCCACCTACCAAAACATCAGGAAATGTGCTCATTTCAAGGTCTGGATCGTTTCCGCTCTGAATTAGAGGATTGGCCTTCCTCTTGTGGATTTCAACACACACACACACACCCATCACTAATACAGGCTTTAGGTTCAGACTTGGAAATGACACGTCTCTCTCTGTCTCCATCTCCTGTATCTCCCTCCTACAACCCTTCACTCCCTTTCTGGCCTTTTATTTGTTTGCAAACCTTGCATTTCAAGCCACTAAAAAACGCAGGTCCTTTTCACTTGAAATATGACTTTTCATTCAGGAAGGAAATTCGTAGGAGCAACAAGGCTTGATGGAATCCTTACTAAATAGCTTCATGTCCCAGTGATTCAACGAACTGGCACTCGGGCAATTCCTTGCATTATTCTCTGAATGCCATGACCTATATGTCAAAGTGAGAGGATGCTTGGGGATGTTTCTTGTCTTGGAAAGGCAGGGCTCCAGGGACAAAGAGGCTCTTTTTCTGGGCAGAAATGATGGCCACGAGGTGGGAGCCATAAACCAGGCAAGCCTGGGCAGTGTGCATGCTGACATTTTTCATTCCTAATATCCCACAAGTATTTCAGCTTCAACAGAGCCTCTGTGCAGATGAAAAGGAACTTTTTTGTTTCTTGATTTTGTTATATTATGTTTGAAAATTCCTACCAGCCTCCCAATTTACCCATTTGAAGATAAACTGGCAGAACTATTTTCACTACCTTTATATCCTCTGTTTTACAAGCAAAATGAAACATGAATTTTAGTGTTGTTTTCTCACTGATATGAAATCCATACTCTTCCTCCCCCATGCTCCCTCACCTTTTTGGCCTGGGAGGCTTCAAAATCCTATTGTTCAGCCTCACCTGCCCAGAAGTGGGCCCCAGCGATGTGCAAGTAAGCAGATCAGATCCCAGACATTAAAATTTTAAAGCACAAAAAATAAAAGGCAAGGGCAACTTTTGTAAACATAAACGACCTATTCTGAAAGAAAAGAACAAACATTTTGCACAAAGACAGCTTGAGATGTGTGGGGAGCAAAACCGCCAGTCAGCAGGGGGTGGATGTATGAACTGGAAATGTCTTTAAAGAGCAGCGACAATGCATTTTTTTTAATGGGAGAGCAGTGCAAGATTATTTCCTACCTTTGGTAAGCTCGCTTGTTATTGGTTGGCTTTTCTCCATCTAGCAATAGTTTCCAAGGCTTTGGTCCCCTTTACTACCGGCTCCCCACCATCAAGCTCTCAACCTACTTCTTTAATGGAAAACTCCATTCAGAGCCTCCCTTCCTTCCCCCATCCTTCCTTCCCTCCCTCCCTTTCTTTCTTGTTTGTAAAAGTGATCAGGTAGAGAAGTTTTCTCATCTTACAACCCTAATGTACTTCTTCCCAACAGCTGAATTAAACCAGTTATTTTTCATTATTTTACGTCATTTTGGACAAAATAGCAGTGTGCAGCAGCCATTTTCTTGCCCTCGTTAATTACTGACTGCGCATGAGGGGCGTTTGCCAGGTGCATTGCTTTGGCTCCATGAATCCCTCACCCCACTCCCCCGGCAATGTCACGCACAAGTAGTGCAAACAGGTCCTGTCTTGCTCACAAGTTCCGTGAAAAATTGTTCAAATTTCGCTGTAAAATGTAACGTTTGCGGGTTTTCCTTATTTAAGAGAATAAGCATGTTACCATCTATCTAGAGCTAAGAGCTTTATCATAAAAAGATTGTTACCTTTTTGTCATTTTCTTTACATCCACTGAGATGGTTGTATGCTTCCTTTCTTCTGTAATATAATAAATCACCTTAGCTTATTTTCAAGTATTAAATCTGCTTACATGCATTAAATCTAATTGCGCTATGATATGCTATTTTATATATCACTGGATTTCATTGGCTGAAATTTTGCTTAGGTTATTTGCAACGGTGTTCATGAGAGAGAGATTAGCCTGTAATTTTCACCTCTTATCAACTTCTCTTATGATTCATTGGGAAACGTTTTTTTCTTTCTTTAATCGTCTTATGCAGGTGTGTAAGATTAGTGTAATCTCTTCCTTAAATGTTTGGAAAATTTCATTACTGAAATCATCTGAAACTGAGTAAACTGAGCTCTAGAAGGTAAAATCATATGCCCAAAGTCTCCTAGCAAAGGTCATGGAAAAATTAATAGCCCAGGCTTCTACTAGTTTGGTACTAGGCTCACTTTGCTTCTCTTTCCTGTGTCATTTGTATCGTGCTATCCATAATATTTAGTTCTGAAAAGTAGAAGCCGTTCTGGGTATCTGAAGTAAAATGCTGTTTAATGTACAGTAGTAGGCTCATATTTCAGTTGATATCTGGAGCAGTGATACACCACTTTGTGGAAGTCCAAGGACAACATGGAAGTCACCACCCATGGGTTCGTTTCCTGTAGCACTGAGGTGACAGAGTCTCAGGAGGAATCAGGGACCATGAAACACACCCATGTTCACTGTCTCTCATGGCCCAGTTGACTACTGATAGCTACTGCCATCGGAAAATGGCTTCCTTCTCTTCTGCCACCCAGGTCTTACCTCCCATGGGCTAACCTAATACAACAGTACTGGCCAAGGGGTCTGGTAAATACTGTTTCTCAGAATCAAACCCAGGAGGAACAAGGAAGAGCTTAAGAGTATAGTGATTTGTCTGGGAAACAACAATGTTTGGCATAAGATTAAGATCAAAGTTTGAAATAAATAGTATACCCATTTTTTCCTTCATGTACTTTGCTAATGCCCTGGATGACGGGCAATAAGGACAATAGCCTTATTATATAGTTAACTATTTAATTAATGGCTTTTCCTCTTCAACAAGTCTTTCTTCTATTTACCCTTTTTAGTTTGCAGCTCCAGTGGGTTTTTCCGTGTGTGTGTTTTTTAGCATAGGTCAAGTAGACAGTGACATTATCAAGTCACTCTTTTGCGCACAGGCGTGTGAATATGTGCACGTGGGTGCTCAGGCTGTTTGATGACATGCTGACATTTAAGTACATAAAAAATGTAGCCAAAGTTTTCCCACATAGCCGGTGATTACCCAAAAGTGAAACCTAAATGTTCATATGGCTGGCAAAGAAATTGACAAAATTTGACACTTGAAAATCTCTGTGAAATTTATATAGGACAGGCACATCTTGCCATGTAACCTGTGTCAGAAGAAATAATAGAGATAGGTATATAGGTAAGAGATTACTAAATTTCGGGGGTGAAGAATGTGAAAAAAGTCATGCACCTGTTTTCAGGAGGAAAATGTGTCCAGCTACGTGCAGATAAATATTAGTTTATGATTTAGGAATCATGGGCTTCCTAAAATCTATCCAGTCATAAACTTCTTTAACCCAGGTTATTAAACCCTGATAATAATAAATAATAAAAACCAATGACTAAAGTAAAGCCCAATAAACACTTTAATAGGTTTTTTTTAAGATTTTATTTTTAAAGATTTTATTTATTTATTTTTAGAGAGAGGGGAAGGGAGAAAAAGAGGGAGAGAGATTATCAATGTGTGGTTGCCTCTCTCATGCCCCCTCCTGGGGACCTGGCCCGCAACCCAGGCATATGCCCTGACTGGGAATCAAACTGGCAACCCTTTGGTTCACAGGCCAGCACTCAACCCACTGAGCCACACCAGCCAAGGCCTAATGAGTTTTTCTAAATCGTTTCAAAAAATTCTTGCTTGATATTTTGGAATAAATATCCCAATTCTCTAAATTTTATTTGTGTATAAAAATGTCCTTTATAAGACAATTTCTCCAACCATGTGTGCATCACCACATGCACAATACTAGCAGTAACTATTTGAAGGTGCTCAATGTGTCTCTTTATATTCATTATCTTGTTTAATCCTCGTGGTGATCTATTATTGTTCTTTTTGTGTTGATGACGTTAGTGAACTTTAGACAGGTTATGTAAGTCATAGGTTTACATATTTAGTCAGTGCTGGAGTATGTAACGTTCCAGAAGGAGCCTGTTCCTGAGCAGTTTCAACCTACCCCTCACATTCTCTCCACGACAGGGACTTTGTCTGCCAGGGAAACACATGAGTAGCAGCACTAAGTTTCAGCAAAAAGGACACAGTCTTTGAAGTCTCATAGACCTTGTTTTGATTCCAAATTATGTGTACCTTGAGCTCACAAATCTTTATTCTATTTTATTTCATTTTATTGTGGTAAGAATACTTAACGTGAGATCTACCACCTTAAAATTGGAAGCGTATGATACAGTGTTGCTGACTACAGGTGTATGTTGTGCATCACTCCTCTGAAAGGTGTTCATCTTGCTTAAATGAAACTTTATGCCCATCGGGAACTAACGAATAAGCTCGGGGTCTTTTAAACTATCTGAGCTTCAGACAAGGAAAATAATGTAGAAAATAATTTAGAAAAGTATAGAACTCAGCGTATCTAGAGTCAATCTGAAAAATTAGGATTTTAACAGTCTCCTCCCCTCAATGTCTTTCCCAAACATGCTCCAGGGAGGGGACACTTAAGGTGAAAGGAAATACCGACACTTTGTTTACAGTCTAAAAGCATGTGCACTATAATATCACAATTTCCCGAGCTGCGTTCCACAAACCACAACAGTTTCTTAAAATACTTCTTGAAATATATGAGTATTTCAAAAGGCCAAATAAATAGAAGAAATTCTGTGTGTTAGTTAACTCTTTTTGGAGGATCACAAATTGTATTCATCTCTGATAAATCACACAATAAAAGGGGGCTTTTTAAAAAAATTATTTGATCTATGATCCAAACTAAATTTTATTTTTTTTAAATAAAAAAATACCAGTTAACCTCTTTCCTGTGACTTATGTTCTGTAGGAGATATTTTGGTAAATGCTGCTTCACATACCTCACTTGGGTTGTGTATCTACTTCAGGGTAACTAAAATGTCATTACCTCATTTTTAAAATAGAAAAATACAGGAATCTGCTTCAGAGATATTTTAAGGGCTAACTAGGAAAATTCATGAAGAACAGTGGGTCCTCAGAAAAGACATACCCCATTATTGCTTCTTCTGGGTCATTCATAAGCAGTGCTTGGCTGGCTCAGGAGAAGAATAAGGCTGAGCTTGTGTTTGTGTCCACAGATGTATTTGGGTCACAGATTCTAATAACCCATCCAATATTGAACCACAGAAAGATGATTTTGTTTGATTTCCATCTAAGTGCCTTGAGTTGCCATGCTATTTTCTAGAAAATAATAAGAATTTTACTCTTAAAGTCAGCTTTAGCACCTTACAAATCTTTAAAAAATTAGATTATATCATAATGCTAACTGTTGCTCACACAAATATCTTATACTTTCTAATTCTATTCTATCATTCTGATTGAACTGTGATTTCCCATGAAAAAATAATTTAAGGGGAGGGAGATAATGGTGGAAAGAAGAGGAAGGAACATGTATAAATGACCTATGGGCATGGACAACCCTGTGGGGATTGACTGTAGGAGCGATGGGTTGGGCTGGGCAGAGGAGGGCAAAGGGGGAAAAACTGGGACAACTGTAATAGAATAAAAATGAAAAAATAAAATAGCGAAATACAAAATACTTACAAAATAGTTAAGTAAACTGAAAAAAATAATTTATTACATTAAAGTACTTTACAATATTTTTTCTAGGCAATTCTTAAGCTTCTTTTAGAAATAGGCATTTTCTAAGCCTGTATCTTTTTTATACAACTTTGTCTATTTTGCCAAGAAATTCACTGTTCAGCTAATTAATTAATTTGTATAATCATTTATGAAATATTTATTGAGTGCCTCGTGTGTCCTAGGCAGTGGGATAAGTGTTGAAAATGGAGAGTAAAATCAGATTTCTTCTGCCCTCACTGAGTGTACAATCTAATTTGAAGACAGATATGACTCAAACTAGCAGGCATGTACATGACATGACAATTTTAATACGAGTGGATACAGGACACCGTGTAAATTTATAATTGGGTAATTTGATTTATTTAGGGAGATCCCCAACACTTTCCAGAGGAGGCAATAGCTGAGGTAAGACTCCTACAATGGAATGATTATTAGATACAGATAAGGTGAAGAGCATTCAGGTCACACAGACAGCACTGTAAGGGTCCTGGGACGGGAAGGTGCATGACATGTGTGAGCGCTGTAGGAGTTTAGTGTCTATGGTGCAGAAAGAGGAACCTTGGTAAAGATGGGGCTGTAGAAACAGGTGAAGACCCAATTGTGCACAGCTTTGTTGGCCATATTAAGTATTGCATCCTTTCTCCCCCAAACAATGAGAAACCATGGAAATATTTTAAACATGATCAGATTGGCATTTTTGAAAAGCTCACTCGAGCTGCAATGTGGACAACAGACCAGGAAGGCACAAGAGACAATGAAGATGAAACACTGCCAAGAGAAATGACGGTCGCTTGTTTCCGAATGATGGGCTTGCAAATGGAGGGACATGGAAAAACTCCAGATATATTTAGAATCTAAAATAAAAATTTCCACTTGACGATGGAAATGGATGTGGGTGCAGAGACAGAGTTGTCAAGGGTGATTTAAATGAGTCTCTTAGTACGTATTGTCTTTTGAGAAAATAGGAGCATGTAAGAGATTTAAATTGGTTTGGCAGCGAAGACTTCCTAAACTGGGCAACACTGCTGAATTAAGAGGAAGTAGCTACAGTGTGCATGTGGCTAACTAAAAGAGCATAAAGACAAAAAAGACCTGGGCTCACATTTTTTCCCCCTTGCCTCAGTTTGGTCTATTTTAAATTTTTTAAATTCAAGATGGCATTTCTGATCTCATGGGATCTTATAACTATGTAATGAGAACAATGTTTTTGAAAAGCTGCTTATAGAAGCCTCTAATCTGGTTTGGTAAATTAAGTAAAGAATGAGTAATAAAATGCTTAGGCTGCTAAGTCAGGGTGAATGCAAGGACTCTCTCACCATGCATAAAGAAGGAAGCCAGTTTGTACAGTTTCTATAGATGGTTGGCTGTTGCTATCTTTTGGATCCAAGGTTAAAGCACCCAAACTGTAGAAACTTAGACTGAGGAAGACACCAGATAGTCAACTTTTCATACATTGGAAAGAAATTAAAGTCAGAAGTACTAGACTCAAGTTCAATAACTTGTTCAAGGTGGCACAACTAGGGATTTATGAGACAATTAAGTGAATCCTTTGTAAGTACAGAGGTATATTCAGATATTAGGCATCACTGTTTTTGTTATTGTTATCACTTTCACATTGCTGCTTGTCCACCTTTAAACATATTTATAGTAATACAATCTCCAAAGTAAACATATTTGTGGTAATACAATCTTCAGAGTAATTTTGATTGTATATCAGTAAATGGCTGCAGTACTCTAGTTGATCTCCCATTTGTTTAAGACATCCTGACTCTTTTCTGCATATCCCGTGTGGGATCTTTCAGCAGTCCTTTCAATGGCACTTCCAAAGCACATACTAATTCCAGCTTCTTCCACTTACATTCTCACCAGTCTGTTGTCAATCATATCTCATCTGGCTTACTGTAATAGCTTTGCCTTTGGTCTCATGTATTCTCCCCAGCTATCTGGGTTCTAGTCATACTGCCCTTCTTACGGTTTCTCTAGCATGTCAAGCATCTTTCTCTCCTTGGACTCAGACCTACACATAGCTGACATATTGCCTTTCAGGCAGACCTGCCCCCAACATTTGTTGGGCTTAGGGTAAGAGAACAAATGGGAACCCATAGACCTCATGTCTAAATGACCAGCTGACAAGCTAACAAGAATATGTTATATCCCCCAAATTTGTCCTATAGTAGAGAAATTAAATGTCAAGCTCTATGTAATTGCAGATGGACAAAATTATCAGAGAGCTGAATCTAATGTAATTATTATTGCACATGATTTCGTGTTCTGGTTGAAGGACCTGTGATGTTTAGATGAGTGACAGAATAAAGAGAGACGAGGTCTGTCCAGAAGGTGTCCAGCCATGTAGTATGAAAAATATATACATTTACTGAAGATACAAGATACAAGAAACATGGTGCACAGGACAATGATGCCTCAGTCCCCTTCAAAGTAGGGACCTTTGGACTCACACACTTCTCCCCGCATCTCTTCCACTGTTCAAAACATTCTGCAAAATCCTTTATTGGAATTGCCATCAGCTGCCCCATTGTATTTTCCTGAATCTCATCAATGGTCTGAAGTCTCATCCCTTTCAAAGGTGATTTTTAGCTTTGGGAAAAGCCAGAAGTCGCAAGTCACCAAACCTGGGCTGCAGGGGGTCTGAATCACCTAGGTGATTTGATGTTTCACCAAAAACTCTGCATGAGATGTGATACATGAGTAGGCAGGTTGTCATGATGAAGCTGCCAATCACTAGTTGCCCATAGCTGCAGCCTTCTGAATCATCTGAATAATTTCTGTGGAGGAATATTCAAGCTTAATGCAAAATTTGAGACTGATTAGTTGCTCTACTTGTTCAGTCATTTTGCATGCAACAGCCACACAGTAAACACGCTCACTCAATGGGTGTCTACTGCCCCCAGTGACTAGTACAGTGAAGTCATCATTGTTCATGCATGTGCATTCCAGTCCACTCTCCTTGGCTGCCAGGTTACCTCAATGTCACACAAACCATTCTCGTTATACCAACAATGGCTGGCCTTTTTCTGGACAGACCTCATACATAGT
>VMDR010022857.1:0-15959 GCA_007922815.1 Macrotus californicus | reverse complement strand
CCGTGGGCTGCGGGGTGTCTGCCTGCTCTGTGCAGAGAGGGGCTGAGCTCCAGCTCTGAGGTTCCTCCTCTGTGGACAGGGAGGCCCCATGTTCCTCTTCAGCTTCTGTGGCCGCCCTGCAGACCCCTCCCACTCATTTTCTCCTTTTTACATCCACAGGAGCCCAGAAACCTCCAGAGATGCTGCGGCTGCTGCTGCTCTGCCTGCTGTTGGCCGGTGAGTGCCTAAGGGTCTGAGTGGGGAAGGTGCAGTGAAGGCTGTGGCTGACCCTTCCTTCTCTGCAGGGGCCCTGGCTCAGAACCTCGGAGTGGCCAGGCAAGAAAAGGAGTCCCTGAGAGTGGAAGAGTCAGTGACGGTGCAGGAGGGCCTGTGTGTCTCTGTGCCCTGCAATGTGTCCTACCGCCAGGAAGGCTGGACTGAGTCTGACCCAGCTTATGGCTTCTGGTTCCGGAATGGAGCTGATGTAAAGCGGGATGCTCCTGTGGCCACAAACAAACGAGATGGTCAAGTGCAGGAGGGCACCCAGGGCCGATTCCACCTCCTTGGGGATCCCGGGAACTACAACTGCTCCTTGGACATCAGAGATGCCAGGAGGACTGATGAGGGATCGTACTTTTTTCGAGTGGAAAGAGGAACTAAGCTAAAACACTCTTTCTTTCAGAACATGCTCACTGTGCATGTGACGGGTAAGGAACAGTCTCTTGGAGAGGCCACAAGGAAAGTTCAAAGTGACCCTGGGGCAGGCATGGGATGGATCCAACCAGGGAGGTGATTAGGGGTACAGCATGTTGGGGCTCAGAGGGAGGAGCTGGACCAAAGCCTGAGGCTTCTCTCAGGGCTGCACCTGGGACCGCCCTGATCCCTTGTCCCCCCTTCTCCTTACCAGCCCTCAACCACACACCTGACATCCTCATCCCGGGGACCCTGGAGTCCGGCCGTCCCATGGACTTGACCTGCTCTGTGCCCTGGGTCTGTGAGCGAGGCACACCCCCCCTCTTCTCCTGGACATCAGCTAGTCACCCTTCACTGGTCCCCAGCAACCACAGCTCCTCAGTGCTCACCCTCACCCCACGGCCCCAGGACAATGGTGCCACCCTGACCTGTGAGGTGACCTTGCCTGGTGTCAGAGTGACCAAGATGAGGACCATCTACCTCAATGTGTCCTGTGAGAACTGGACACAGTTATGGGGTCCCTGCTGGGGGTCCTGCAGCAGGATGGGTGGGGGTCAGGGCCTCAGACACTGGGTGCTGGGTCCTGAATTTGCTCTGGTATGGGGGGTCAGGGACATTCCTGCTTCCACCCTTTCCCCATTTAAGAAGCTTCTGGAGACAAAGAGCCAATGTCTCCCTGACCTCACCATTGATTTTGGTCCCCAATGTCTTTCTGTCCCAGACTCTCCACAGAACTTGACTGTAACTCTCTTCCGAGGAAACAACTCAGGTAGGAAGGAGCCCGTCATGGGCTGTGGGGAGCAGAGACTCTTCCAAACCAAGGCACTGTGGGTCCTACCTCATCCTGGATTCACCCCAGTGACCAGACTTCCCCATGTGGGTGAACCCAGAGATTCATCCTCCCCCATAGCTGCTGTTCCATTGCTCTCCCCGCCCCGTCCCGAGGACTCTCTCAGCCCCTGTCTACTGCACCAGGAGAACAAGGCACACACGTGCAAAGCAGCCTCTCAGGGCCCCTGACCCTCCTTCTCCTGAGGAGTCCTCCAGGCTCACATTTTAATTTCCCTCTGATAGTTAAATGGATATATTTTGAACAGGGAATATAGTCACAGGATCTATAGTTGAAAAGGTACTGAAGTCTATCCTCAAATGCCCAGTCCCTTCTGGGGACATGAACGGTGTCCACATGCTGCTGTGAGCCTCGGTTTGTTCGCACAAAGGATCTCACGGGTCCTCCTTCTTCCCCCTGACTGTGGCGTGTTCCATGGGCAAGGAGGGATGTGGTCGGGTGCACATCATCTGTCAATGGAGAACCACAGGCTTCCTCTTATTGTACTAACCCTGAACTCTGCAACAAGTTCTCTGGTGTCTGCTCTCCCATCTTTGCGTGTGTGTGTCTGTGAGATAAGTTCCTAAAGTCAAAATATGGTTACGTCACCTGTTCCTTCTAGTTTTGAGAAAAGTGGTCAATTTGCTCTGCACGGAAGGTAGAGACAGATTACACTCCCACCAGCGAGGGGTGAAAGAGTTTGCCAGACTATGTCTGTGTATCTAGTTCTCCCCTGCTCTCTGTGTGTACTCTTCTCCTTCCTCTTGATCTCTGTGTCACTCTGACCCTCTGTCTCTTCTTCTCCAGCCACAGTCCTGAAGGATGGTTCATCTCTTGAGGTGACAGAGGGCGAATACCTGCGTCTGCTCTGTGACGTCGACAGCAACCCGCCTGCCAGTCTGAGCTGGACACAAAGGAGCTGGATCCACAGGTCCCCCGAGCCTGGGGTCCTGGAGCTACCCAGAGTGCAGGCCGTAAATGAAGGGAAATTCACCTGCCAGGCCAAGAACTCTCAGGGCTCCCTGCACTTCTCCGTGAACTTCTTCCTGCCCAGTGAGTGCACCAGGGGATGGGGGAGGTGCTGGGGGAAAACAGCACCCCCTCCACCCTCACATCCATCCAGCAGCCTCTGAACTTCCAAGGGCAGCTCAGCTCTGGTCTGTGCAGGGCTGTGAAGCCTGAAATTTCTGTGGGAACCAAAGTGTCTCTGTCTTGTTCTAGCCTGGCCATAACTGTGGACTAGGGTGGAGGCTGGGAGGGAGAAGCAAGAGGATGGAGGTGGGTCTTGGGAGAGGGGTTGGGGCTTGGACAGGTGTGTCTTGGGACACAAAGTCCTTGTTTTTCAGGCTGGGATGTGGATCAGGCCAGGGAGACACTGATAAACCAAAGAAAGCTCAGCAATCAAGAGTAATATTACCGCAATGCAGTACTTCTTTTACACAAAAAGGAAGGCACAGTGAATTTCGGAAGGACCACCATATGCACATTTGAAACAAAGCCAGGCTGCAGCCCAGCTCTTGTAGGGCCTCTCTAGCCTCACCCTCTTCCGTACCCTCTCCCTTGTTCCTGGATTTTGCTTCTGACAAGGGAGCGAGAAATCAGGAGTGTGGGGTCCCTCAGGTCGTGGGAGGGGAAAAGACAGCGCTCTCTGATGGGACTCACCAATAATAGTTCAATCTCTCTGCAGGAAAGCCGGATATTTTATCAGGAGTGACGCTGTGGGCCCTCTGGGGAGCAGGTGTCAGCACTTTGCTCTTCCTGGTCTGCATCATTGTCTTCATGTGAGCTGTGACCCTGGCGAGGGAGGGAGAGCCCTGGGCTGGGGAGGGCAGGAGGCCATGGAGCCCCAGAACCCAGAGCTGGAGGGATGTGGGGGGTTCACAGCCCAAAGCGAGGGCAGAAAGCAGGTCCCTGGAATCTGGGGAGAGGGTGTCACAAACCTCTGGTTCCAGGGGAGGGGAGCCTGTATTCTCAAGCCTAGGACCACCTCAGTCAACCCCAGCCCCTTAAGAGAGAACAGAGGGGGAGCATCAGTCTCTCCACTGCACCCCAAGACTCTCTGGTCTCTTCACTCAGAGTGAGGTGCTACAGGAGGAATGCATCAAGGGCAATAGTGGACACAGGGGACACAGGCGTGGAGGGTGCAGTTGCCACTAAGAGGACAATCTCTCAGGTGAGTGACCTGGACATCTCACCATCCAGTGTCCCTCCTGCACACCTCCTCCAGGATGGCCCCCTGGGTTGCTCTGCTCATCTCCTCCTCTGCCCAGATTCCACACCCCACCCCATCTTGCTCACAGCACGACAGCCCCCTCCTCTTTCTTTCAGTCCAGGAACAGAGGACTCACCTCCTCTCTGTTCTCCCTTTCTTCTCCCATGACCCCAAATTCACCCCATCTGGTCCTCCTAAGAACAGCTACCATCGATGCCCTTCTGTCTATCTTGATCCCCATTTTTGACGAAGCTGCTGAATCTCTTCCTGGATCCCCTCATTTTCCTGCTTTCAGTCCATTTCTGTACACGGTGATTGTGTAAAGGCCATCGGTCCAGCTCTTCTGTGGTTGAGCATCCTTTTACCCCCATTGCCTAGATCAGAGGCCAACAAATGTTTTCTTTTTTCTTCTTCTTTTTTTAATCCTCACCCAAGGATATATTTATTGGAGAGTGAGAGTGACAGAGAGAGAGATAGAGAGAGAGAGAGAGAGAGAGAGAGAGAGGGAGAGAAAGAGAGAGAGAGAGAGAGATGCAAGACAGAAACATCGATTGGCTGCCTTCTTGAACACGCCCTGATGGGGGATCGAACCTGCAACCTTTTGATGTAAGGGACAATGCTCCAAGCACCTGAGCCACCCAACCGGGGCGGGGGGGGGGGCAAACTTTTTCTATAAAAGGCCAGAGAGTAAATATTTTTGGCTTCGTGGGCCATATAATCTCTGTTCCAGCCACTCAACTCCATTGCTATGGTGTGAAAGCAGACATACACCATCTGTAAATGAATGAGTATGGCTGTGTTTCAATAAAACTTTATTTACAAAAACAGGCAGTGGGCCAATTTGACTCTTGGGCTGTAGTTTGCTAACCCCTGACCTGCAGAATAAAGCCCAAACTCCTCAGTCTGCAGCCCTGCCTGTTCTGGCAACACAAATGCCCACCCCTCCAGAAGGGCTGGGTTCAGGGTATGGTGAGTGAGGCATTCACCTCAGAAGCAAAACTCAAGAGAGTGACGAAAATCTCAGTGATCAAGGTAAGTGGTGTTTTAATGAACAATTTTTCCTTCCTTTAAAACTTTTTAAAGCTTTTATTTTATTTTTTAAATATAGTTTATTGATTATGCTATTAAAGTTGTCCCATTTCCCCCCACCCCGCTTTATTCTTCTCTGCCCTGCACCTCCTCCCACCTGCATTCCCCCCCTCAGTTCATGTCCATGGGTCATACATATAAGTTCTTTGGCTTCTCCATTTCCTATACTATTCTTAACCTCCCCCTGTCTATCTTCTACCTACCATTTATGCTTCCTATTCCCTGTACCTTTTCCCCCTCTCTCCCCGCCCTCTCCCCTGATGATAACCCTCCGTGTGATCTCCATTTCTGTGATTCTGTTTTTGTTTCTAGTAGTTTGCTTAGTTTGTTTTTGTTTTTTCTATGTTCGGTTGTTGATAGTTGTGAGTTTGTTGTCATTTTACTGTTGATGTTTTTTATCTTCTTTTTCTTAGACAAGTCCCTTTAACATTTCATGTAATAAGGGCTTGGTGATGATGAACTCCTTGAACTTGACCTTATCTGGGAAGCACTTTATCTGCCCTTCCATTGTAAATGAAAGCTTGGCTGGATAGAGGAATCTGGGATGTAGGTCCTTGCCTTTTATGACTTGGAATACTTCTTGCCAGCCCCTTCTTGCCTGCAAGGTTTCTTTTGAGAAATCAGCTGACAGTCTTATGGGCACTCCTTTGTAGGTTACTGTCTCCTTTTCTCTTGCTGCTTGTGAGATTCTCTCCTAATCTTTAATCTCGGGTAATGTAATTATGATGTGCCTTGGTGTGTTCTTCCTTGGGTCCAACTTCTTTGGACTTCTCTGAGCTTCCTGGACTTTCTGGAAGTCTATTTCCTTGGCCAAATTGGGGGAGTTCTCCTTCATTATTTGTTCAAAGAAGTCTTCCATTTTTTGCTCTTCCTCTTCTCCTCTGGCACCTCTATGATTGGATGTTGGAATGTTTAAAGTTGTCCTGGAGGTTCCTAAGCCTCTCACTTTTTTTGAATTCTTGTTTTTTCATTCTGTTCTGGTTGAATGTTTCTTTCTTACTTCTGGTCCAAACTGTTGATTTGAGTCCTGGTTTCCTTCCCTTCACTGTTGGTTCCCTGTACATTTTCATTTATTTCACTTTTCATAGCCTTCACTTTTTATTCTATTTTGCGACCATACTCAACCATTTCTGTGAGCATCCTGATTACCAGTGTTTTGAACTCTGTATCTGATAGGTTGGCTATCTCTTCTTCATCATTTAGTTATATTTTTTTTTTCTGGAGCTTTGATCTGTTCTTTCATTTGGGTCTTTTTTTTTTTTTTGTCTCAGCACACCTGTGGAGCCTTAGGTATTCGCCAGAGCAGGGCAACCCACATCTTTGCCTTATGGCACTGTGAGGAAAGGGTCAGAGAGGGAACAGTGCTGCTTGCTTGGCTCTCATCCTGTTTTCAGTCACTTCCCCTGCTACCCACAAGCAAATTGGGCCCTCTGGTGCTGATTCCTGGGTAGCTGGGTTTGTGTACATTCTAGGACTTTGTGGATCTCTCCAAAGAATTCTCCTGTAAGGCTGGGGGTTTCTCCTGCTGCTACAACCCCACAGGTTTTTTTCACTCAGAGGTTTAGAGGCTTTCTTTCCCTGAGCTGGAACCTGGGGTTGCGTGCTCTGTCTCACTCCCCAGTTTTTCCTCCTGGTTTATCTGCATGCAAATTGTGGGATCACCCTGTCTGCCAGCTGCTACCTCTCCTGGTCCTCCATCCACCGCCTTGCCGCACGTCCTCTCTACCCTGACTGCCCATCTCTGGCCCTCCTACCAGTCTGGATGAATGTTTCTTTAACTCCTTGGTTGTCAGATTTCCCATACAGTTTGATTTTCTGTCATTTCTGGTTGTTTTTTTGTTTTTAAATTTGTTGTTGTCCTTCTTTTGGTTGTGCAAGGAGTCACAGTGTATCTACCTACGCCTCCATCTTGGCCGGAAGTCCTATAATGTTTTTTAATTTTTAAATTGTACTTGACATTCAATATTATATTAGTTTGGGATGTACAGCATAGTGATTAGACATTTATGTAACTTATGAAGTGATGACCCCATAATTCTAGTACCTGGGCTGACACTATACAGTTATTACAGTATTGTTGACTGTATTCTCTGTGCTGTACTTTACATCCCCATGACTATTCTGTACCTGCCAAATTTGTGTCCTTAATCCCTTCACCTTTTTCACCAAGTACGCCAGCTCCCTCTCCTTTGGCAACCATCAATTTATTCTTTGTATCTATGGGTCTGTTTCTGTTTTGTTTGTTTGTTTGTTTATTTATTTATTTAGATTCCACATGTAGGTGAAATCATATGGTATTAGTCTTTTTGTGTCTGACTTATTTCACTTATCATAATGCCCTCTATGTCCATTTACGTTGTCGCAAATGGTAAAATTTCATTTTTTTTAAATGGCTGAGTAATGTTCTATTGTACCTATGTAACACATTTTCTTTATCCAGTTGTTTATTGATGGACACTTAGGTTGCTTCCATATTTTGGATATTGCGATGCGTGATTTTTCTTAAAAATAAAAATTAATTAAAAATGCATGATGAGCAAAATATCAAAAATCTAACAATGACAGAATCAATAGACTGATGTTAGTTAAAAATTGTTTAAGATCATAAGTTAGTAAAGAAAAATAGTCAAACACAGAAGCATTCTCTGCTAAAAATGGGAAAAAACAAGGAAGTTAATTTCAAAAATGTTCTTTCTGTGATTGCTTTCAGTGAAGCCCCCAAACCAAACTTAATAATACATTTTGGTTTGGGTATAAATAAAAGATTGAAACTTAAAGTTTTAACACATCACTTCAGGATTTTAAAAAAGATTTTAGTTATTTATTTTTAGACAGAAGGGAAGGGAAGGAGAAAGAGAGGGAGAGAAACATCATTGTGTGGTTGCCTCTCACATGCCCCCTACTGGAGACCTGGCCCACAACCCAGGCTTGTGCCCTAACTGGGAATTGAACCAGTGACCCTTTGGTTCACAGGCTGGTGCTCAATTCATTGAGCCACACCAGCTAGGCCTGGGTTTTCAATAATATTTTAGTTATTTTCATGTTCTGGAAAAAACCTGGCCATTACAAATATGTAAAACATATATAAAGGGCATGCACATTTTCTTTTTCTGTCTTACGCTCCAGTTGATTCAGGAGGGCACTCTTACTAATCTTGAGTTTGGTCTCCATGGATTTTTTTTTTGCATTTATTTTTATTTTAAAGCCTTGTGTTAAAATATTATTCTCTCAAGTACAAGGATTTTGGTACCGCTTCTTACTTTGCATTCACTCTAATCCTAGCCTCATTCTCCTGCCAGCCCCCTGCCTTTTCCCTCTCCAAAAGTTCATTCCATCCACACTGGACTTTTCACTGTTAGCAAGCAAAACAAGGTTATTGTTGCCTCTGGGTGTTTGCATGGGCTGTTCCTCCTTCCTCAAACACACTTCCCTCCTATTTCCACTCATTCATTCCTGTTCCATCTTTATCTTCCTATGTAAGTATCACACCTTTACTTTACTTAATTGCATCCAGTGTGTGACTGAAATCCTCTGAAGGGTTTTGAGCAGCAGAATGAAATAATTCTTTCATTTATTAACTCTTTCAGGAAATATTATTGAGCACATACCAAATGACAAGGTGCCAGGGACCCATATATGATTTTTTTTTTTTTACATCTTAAGCTCAATGGAGTTTTATTCTAGGCAGAGGGATATACCTAAGCCACCCAACTAAACAACGAATCAACAAATATGTGAATAGAATGTGAAAAAGAGACACATACTTTGGGGAAAATGTAGAACGCAGGGAATAGGGGCTGCTGGAAAGATGGTTTGTGAAGTTGTTGTTGTTTTTTTTTTTTTGTAATTTATTCGTTGTGGTAAAAAAAATAACATAAATATACCACTTTCATTATTTTAAGTGTACAGTAGTGCTACATGTTTTTAGAACTTTTTCATCTTGCAAAACAGGAACTCTGTACTCATAGAATAACATCTATCCACTTCCCTGGCAACCACCATTCTATGTTCTATTTCTATGGGTTTAACTTCTCTGGGTAGCTCCTATACTTGGAATTGTACAGTGATTTGTCCTCTTGTGACTGGCCCATTGCCCTTAGCATTATGTCCATGGTGTAGCATGCGACAGAATTTCTTTTTTTAAGGTCTTACTTATATATGAATGTTACAGTTTCTTTACCTACTCATTTGGCGATGGCTGGGTTACTTCTATCTCCTTGCTACTGTGAATAATGCTGCAATAAACGTAAGCATGCAAACATCTCTTTAAGATCCTGTTCCCAGTTCTTTTGGATAAATACTCAGAAGTAGGATTGCTGGATCATATGGTCGTGGTTTTGTTGTTGTTTTTTTATTTTTTGAAGAGCCTCCACACCATTTACATAGCAGCTATACCACTTCCCATTCCCACCTGCACTGCAGAATTTTCCAATTTCTCCATACATCCTTGTCAACACATTACTTTTTGTTTTGTTTTGGTTCAGATTTTTACAAAGCGGCCACCCTAATGGATGTGAAGTGATATCTCATTGTTGTTTCGATTTGCATTTCTCTAACAAGGAGTGATGTTGAGCATCTTCTCGTGCTTTCTAGCCATTTGTTTATTTTCCTTAGAAAAATGTCTAATTCAAATTCTGTGCCCATTTTTGAATAGCTTTAAAAATTTTTTTTTGGGGTTGTATGAGTTCCTTCTTTATTTTGGATATTAACCACCTTATCAAATATATGATTTGCAAATATCTTTCCCCATTCCATAGTTTGGCTTGTGTTTTTTGTTAGTGATGTTTGAGCAAAGGCTCGAGAGTCTGCCATTTGACTGTATGATTGAAGAGCCCTCCAACCAGAGGGAACAGCAGGTGCAAAGCTCAGAAAGAGGAGGCTGAGCAGTGAATAGAGAAGCCAACAGGCCATGTGGTTGGATGGAGGGAGGCAGGGGCCAACAAACAGCAAATGAGTTTGGAGGAGTCAGCATGTGTATAAATCATGTGTGCAGGCATTCAGATATCTTTGAGGAAGAACATGATCCAATTCTTGTTCTCAATGGAAGCTCTGACCGCTGTGTGCAGAAGAGGCTGTGTGGCAGGGATGTTAGAAAGGAGGCTGGTGAAACATTGCGGGCAGAAAGTTGTGGCTGGAACCAGGCTGCCAGGGTGTGAGGCCCGATTAGAATCTGGATGAATTCTAAAGTTAAGGCTGAAGGGATTTGCTAATAGATTGGGAGTGTGGTATGATTAACAGGAAGGGGTCAAGGGTGCCTCCTATATTTTTTGTTCTGAGCAGCCAGAAATAGAGATGTCAATCATTGAGGTTGAGACAGCTGTAGGAGGAACAAACACAGGAAAGAAAAGGAAGTTCAGCCCTGGCTGGTGTGGCTCAATGGATTGAATGCCAGCCTGCAAACCAAAAGGTCACTGGTTCGATTCCCACTCAGGGTACATGCCTGGGTTGTAGCCCAGGTCCCCAGTTTTGGGGGCATGTAAGAGGCAGCCAATGGATGTATCTCTCACATACTGGTGTTTCTCCCCCTCTCTTTCTACCTCCCTTCCTTTCTAAAAAAAAATTTAAAAAGAAAAGGAAGTTCAGCTTAAATATGTTGAGTTCTGTATGCTTTTTGGACAAGGGGATGGGGATTTCAAGTGTGCTGTTAGTCTATAGTTCCAGAGAAGGGAAACGAGCTGCAGGTACAGATTTGGGAGCTATCTACCCACAGATGAATGAAGCCCACCTACTGATTAAGATGACAAAGTGATGCTGAAGAAAAGAATCTGGGGCTGCTCTGATATTTAGGGGTCAGGAAGGTGGCAGGAAATCAGCAAGGGGGTTGCCAGCAAGGCCAGGGGCTGGGGCTGGTCACAAGTCTAAAATGGATTTCACTGGGTTAAACTCAGAGCATTGACTGGTGGGGCTGAGGTCCTCCTGGAGGCTCCTGTATTTTCTTGCCTTCCCCAGTGTTAAGAGGTCACCTGCATTCCTAGTTTGGTTGCCCCATCCTCCAGACCAGAAGTATAGTTCTTGTACCTTCAAATCTTTCTCTGCCTCATTCTTTTACTTGTAAAGACCTTTGTGATCCCATTGGGCACAGCCAAATAATCCAGGATCATCTCCCCATATCAATATTATTAACTTAATTCCATCTGCAAAGTCCCTTTTGCTATGTAATGTAACATACTTACAGGTTCCAGGGGTTAGTGTGTAAATATCTTTGGGGGCTGTTGTACTGATGATTTCTTTATTTTTAGAGAGAAGGGAAGGGAGGGAGAAAGAGCAGGAGAGAAACATCAATGTGTGAGAGAAACACCATTATTGCCTCTTGCACACCCCTAACCACAACACAGGCATGTGCCCTGACCAGGAATCAAACCAGTGGCCTTTTGGTCAGGGCCAGAGCATCATTGTTTTGACTGACTTGTCCTCCCTCTCAACTGTGAACTTCCCAAGGGCAGGTCTCACGTCTGAAAAGAAAGACCCTGTAATTCCCTGTTACTTACCCAGTTACTCTCTATCATATCACAATTCACAATTACATATGTATTTGCTTAACTGATTTTTTGCTGCTTTTTTTAATTAAAGAGGAAGCTACAAGAAGTCAGGGCCTGTGTCTGCCTTTTCCAACGCAGTGTGTCTAGCACCCAGCTCAGGGCCTCGCCCACGGGGTAGGGTGGGGAGGGCAGAGGCTCCACCAGACACCAGGCTTTGGGGTCAGAAAGGACGGGATTGCATCCTGGTTCTACCAGGGACTTTGAGCATACCAAGTATCTGGTTCAACCTCAGTTTCCATTTCTGTAACATGGAGATAAGGATAATATCTTCCTTAAGAGGTCGTTGTGGGAATTTAATGAGATTAGCAAGCACCAAATAAGGTGCTCACAAAGTATTAACTATTTGAGGAAAGCATGAGTGAAGGACATCTCAACAAAAATGTGTGTGGGGTGAATAGATGGAGCGATTCATGGGCTTCCTTCCTGTATATTCTCTGCCTTATCTTGTCCCCACAGTTTCACTCTGACTTTTTTCCCCCTTTCTGTCCACTCAGGGTCCCCTGATTGAATCTGGGCCAGGCAGCCTCGAAGACCACCCTCCCCCAGGTCTAGTTGTCCCCTCCTTGGAGGAAACAGGAGAGATTCAATATGCAACCCTGAGATTTCAACAGATGAAGCCCAGGGACTGTCTGGAACGGGAGGAGGTCCCTGAAAATGAGTACTCCGAGATCAAGATTTCCAAGTGAGAACTGCGGAGGTGGGGCCCTGGCTTGAGAAATACAGCCCCAGCAAGCAGACAAAAAAAAACAAAAAACAAAAACAAAACCAGGGGCTGATTCCTGTAGAATTAAAAGCCCTCTGGGTGATGAGTTAAACGTATAGTGGAAAGAACACTGGCTCTGGACCCAAAGAGTTGTAAGTTCAAATCCACACTCTGCCCCTTTACTAAGTAAGTGACAGCCAGATCCTTGCCTCTCTGTGCTTCTGTTTCCTGCCCTGTGAAATAAGCTGAGAAGCTTTGCCTGCAAGTGTGTGGTGAGAATCACAGGAATAGAATCTTATCAGAGTGCCTGGCTCAATATGTGTGCTGAGTGCCTGGCTGGGTTTCTGGGCTTTGAACAAAAAATTCCCACCAGGAATTTCCCCTGACTCTGGAGGTGTCCAGCATCAGTCCCTTGCACCCTGAAGCCCCTTTTCCTGGAATGCTCCACCTGGCCTTTATCTGCCTGTGCCTTTGAAAGTGTGGCTCAGGGAGTGAACTTCTGGGTTGAGGTAAGAGTCAAGCAGGAGCTCATGATGTCACCTCAAAAAGACAAACCAAGAGAAAGATTCCCAAGCTGGTCACATGACTGATTGTCTGATGAATGAAACAACATGATCTGAAAATTCACTTCCAGCAACCAAATGAGGAAAGGAGGAAGTTACCACAGCCCCTTCATAAAGTTTCCTTGACGGAAAGAAACCGAAGGATTGGGTGAAGCCTTAAACATTCCCTAAATATGTACCCTCCTGCCCATTTAGAACAGCACCAAAAACACAGAGCACCAAGGAGTAACTTAAAAAAAAACATGCAATATTTCTGGACTAAAAAATATAGAATACTGCTAGCAGGAATTAAAGAAGATACAAATGAATGAAAAGAATATATACCATGTTCACAGATTGGAAGATAATATTGTTAAGATGTCAGTTTTCTCTGTATTGATTTAATCTGTAAATATATATATAGGTACATAAATTGACAAGTTGGGTTTGAAAATTTCTATGAAAATGTAAAAGACCTAGAACAGTCAAACAATCGAAAAAGAAGAACAACATTGGAGAAATCAGACTTTAAAGTTCAAGTAGTCAAGAGAGTGTGGTATGGTATGGGGGAGGGGGGAGAGAGAGAATTTATTGGAATAGCATCAAGTCTGTTTAATTGGGAAATAACAAAATTTTTAACAAATGATGGTAGAACAAGTGCATCAAGTTTTGGAAAAATGAATCTTATAAATGATGTAATTGATTTATATAACTGGAATCCTATAGTATGTGCTTTTTTTTTCTAAGCTTGGCATTGTATCTTTTTGAGGCTCATTGGTGTTGCTGTGCATGTCAGTACTGCATCGCCCTTTATGGCTGGGTAGGATTCCACTGGGCGAGCGTATCACGGTTTGTTTACCCACGGTTAGGGTTAGGTCAAGTTTTCCTACTGATGAACATTTGGTTTGTTTCTGGTTTTTGGTGATTACGAATAAAGCTGCCATGAGCATATTTGTACATGGCTGTTTCTTTTCTCTCAAGTGTTGGGTGGCAGGGCCCAGAGGAGACAAGTGAGGTCAGAGTCACATGTTAGGAGCTCCAGGGTCTCTGGGACCTCTCTGTGGGGACCAGCATCCAGCAGGCAGCTAGACAGGTGGGTGGTCAGGAGCTCAGGAGGGAGGTAAGGACTGGAGTTGGACAGCAGAAAACATCAAGGCATCCCATAATCCTGACCATGAATACCCGCTGTTGTGGGTTGACTTGTGTCCTCACTGCTAATACTTGTGAATATGATTTTATTTGGAGAATCGATCTTTGAGATGTAATCAAATTATTATGAGGTCAGATTGGATTAGGTGGGAGCCTAAATCCAGGCTCCAATGTTCCCCTCAGAAAGAGGGAAATTTGGACGCAGAGACTCGTGTAGGGAGAAAGGCAACATCACAGTGGAAGCAGAGACTGGAGTTACAATGCCACAGAGCAAGGGATGCTGAGGGTTTCTGGTAACCACCAGAAGCTAGAAGAGGCAAGGAAGGATCCTCCCTGGAGTCCTCCAAGGGGGCACAGCCCTGCCACCACCTTAATTTTGGTCTTCTAGCTTCCAGAACCATGAAAACATACATTTCCGCTGTTTTGAGCCACCCAGATTGTGGTCATTTGTCACAGCAGCCCTAGGAAATGAGTACATTTGCTCAGCACCTGCGGTGCATCAGATCTTTACGTACCCCATTTCAGTCAGTCCTCACGATGGCTCTTGAGAAGGTCGGCACTGTCCCCACATCACAGAGGAGGTGCTGGTGAGCCGCTCGTAGCCACAAGGGGGTCTTCATCAACGGGCCCTGGGGGGTTTTCCTGTGTCCAGGCATTAAGTTGCTTGTGAACATTCAGTCAAACAATGGTGACCGCAGCTGCTGGGCTGGCTGTCCATACGTCCATACGTCCATAAATTCAGCCATCAAGGAGTCTTTCTCTCTCTCTGCATCTGTCTCTCTCCTTCCCCGCTTCTTTCTTTCCATCTTTCCTCTTGCCTCCCTCTTCCTTTCCTTTCCTTCTTTCCTTTCCTCCCTTCCTTTTCCTTTCCTCTATTGTAACTGCCAGAGTAATGAACACATTTGTTTATATACTTTTGGGCACAATCCATAAAGATAGCTCCGAAAAAAACTTCCCAAGACGACGTTATGGGATCTGAACTCACTTCACGCTCTTTTAACTTGATTGATTTTTTTCTCCTGATTATAAAAGCAATTTACATACTTTGCGAGACAAGCACATTTTAGAATATACAGTATAAAGAAGGAAGTTAAGAATGGACATTTTCCCACGATATTTGGACAGGTGTCTATATTTTTACGTATACGCAAAAACTGTGGCACACACACATATCTACGGTACATACTATATCTACATCAATAAATTAATTCATGCTTTTAACAGTTATGGTCCTATCAGATGCTGCTTTGTATTAGCATTTCTAATTCATCAAGTTGTGAGCCTTTTCTGCATCAGTAGGCATCTTTCCCCAGCGCACTTCCTAACAGGTGGCAGATGAGCTCAACGTGTGCTGCGCCCACATAAACAATTACCGCCTGTCGGGCATTTATAGGTTGTGCCGTTTCCCTGACACCGGCAGTGTGGAGTTGGGACGTCTCTGCAGCGTCTCTGATGGACTGTGACGTCGGGGGAAGGGTGAAGGAAAGCCGGGGCGTCAGAAGCACATTTGCTGGCGGGGAAGAGGTATTAGAATTAGAGCACACAGCTCCGTGCATGACCCACCCCAAGCTGCAGCCCATTGGCTGGCTCTGATCGACAGCTGAAGCAGCCAATGGCCACTTTTCCCGTGATGTCACACTACAGGTCCTAGGCGGGGTCTCCAGACTTTTTCCAGGAGCCTCTGTTTCCCAACCTCAGTGTGATTGTGTCCCCTCTCTTCACTGTCTCCTTTGAGTACCAGCACCCCTCATAGCCTAGCACACCTCTTTGGGGGGGGTGGGGGGACTCTCAGCCTTTCTCCATCACCCCCCTCCTTACCTCTTTGACCATCTGGTCTTGTCCTCCAGGTCTGAGATGGATACTCACAGACTCCGGTTGGTCCTACGGGAAGAAATCAGGGAAGAAGTCACATCTCAGGTCCATAGGAAACTGAGAGAATGCAGGGGAGTCCTGGGTATCTAGATGAGGGGTCAGTTCTTCTACCCAACCCTCCTGGGTGAGGGACCCCAGGAGTAGGAGGTGATGCATCTGGAGGCTGAACCTCTGCACCAAGAGTCCTCAACATTCCACATACTTTTTA
This sequence comes from Macrotus californicus, assembly GCA_007922815.1. Lineage (NCBI taxonomy): Eukaryota > Metazoa > Chordata > Mammalia > Chiroptera > Phyllostomidae > Macrotus > Macrotus californicus. The sequence goes on along the minus strand of VMDR010022857.1, from coordinate 144 downwards.
AATATTTCAGAGGTCTTAAGGTCACTGGAGGAAGATGCCATGGGGCAGGGGACGGATGGAGGGAAAAGAGGCTGGGTATACCTGGGGAAGAAGTGGGCACTCCCTGGCCTAATTACTGATGATGATGATGATGATGATGATGAT
>VMDR010022856.1:0-15955 GCA_007922815.1 Macrotus californicus | reverse complement strand
ACAAGATCTGCGGGGGAGACACGGTTTGGGAGTTTGAGTCTTGCCAAGTTCAAGGAGTTGGGGGTAGGCTTGGCACAACATGGGCTTTTTACAGATCTGTTATAGCAAAGCACAGAACTAACTCTGCACTAATTCAAGGTGACCTGCCAGTAATTAAACTACCTGCTAGAACAAAAATCACTTTCAGATGAAGATGTGACCCTGAGATGGCTCAGATGTTGGAGTTAGCAGATGCCTTAGAGCTGCTATAATATGCTCCAGAAGGGTCTTACTAAATGAACAGATAGGGAATCTCAGCAATAAAACAAAATTTTTAAAGAGATCCAAATGGAAATTGTAGACTTGAAAAGAATAATAACTGAAATGGACATTCACTGGATAGACTTTATAGAAGAGGAAAATGTTAACAAACTTGAAGACAGATCAATAAATAGTATCCAATCTTAAAAACAGAAAAAACAAAACTCAAAGAAGTAAACTGAGCCTCAGGGATTTATAGGACAATTATGAAACAGTCTCATGTTTTACAGTTTTGGGAAATAAAATTCTATTAGGACAGCCACACTGTTCACAGTGTTAAGTAGTTCCAACAGAGACCGTATGGCCTGCAAAGTTTAAAATATGTACTATCTGGCCCTTTACAGAAAACATTTGATGACTCCTAGGCAAGAGAGGCATAGGCAGGGAGCAATGCTATGGGAAACCTGTGGACAAGTCACCTGGCAAAAGCTAGAACCATAGTGGCCCATTCACAACCTAGAGCCAAGAGAAGACTCAGCCAGTCACTTCCAGAAAGACTGCTCAAGACAGAAAGAAGGGAAGAAATACATGGCTTCTCTCCTTGTGCCCTCCAGTCTCTCCCAGTGTCTCTCACTCACCAAACCCAGCAGACATGAAAGCCTGAAACACACAGCCTGCAGGAGTCAGCCTCCTCCTATACGGCAGGTCAGCAGAAGGCAAGAAATAGATTTTTGAGTAAATCAAAGCAAAGATGCCAACTACCTTAGAAAATTCTTGTACATCTGCACCAAGAGATATGGACAAGAATGTTCTAGCAGCACTGTTATTAAAAATAAATTAATTAAAAAGGAACAACCAAAGTGTCCATTAGTAGGAGAACAATTAAAAACACTGCAGGCCCTGGCTGAGGTGGCTCAGTGGACTGAGTGCCGGCCTGAGAACCAAAAGGTCACCGGTTCTATTCCTAGTCAGCCAGTCAGGACACATGCCTGGGTTGCAGGCCAGGTCCCCAGCTGAGGGCATGCGAGAGGCAACCTAATCAATATATCTCTCACATATTGATGTTTCATTCCCTCTCTTTCTCCCTCCTTTCCCCTCTCCCTAAAAATAAATAACAAAATCTTTTTAAAAACACTGCAAAATATTCACACCACGGAATATGACACAACAGTGAGAACAAATAAACTACAGCTACCCACAACATTTAAGTCTAAAAAATATAGAGCTAAAATTTTAAAAATTGAGATGCCTAAAAAAAAAGCTGTATGATATAATTTATCTAAGATCCAAAAATGTAAAACTAAACAATACATTGTTTTCTGATATATACCTATGTGTTAAGATTATAAAGGAAAGGAAAGAAATGATAAATACAAAATTCAGGCTAGTGGTTGACTGGTGGAGATGGGGAAGCAGAGGAATAAACTAAGGGGAAATTCAAAGGTAGTTTCAACAGTAGTGGTTATTTTTTATTATTAAGTTTAGTATTGGTGTCACTGGTATTTATTTTATTATTAACCTTCATAATTTACGTACATGTTTGTGTGTGTATATTTAAACACATATTTAGGTATGTATCAAACATTTTTTATTGATTGATTTTAGAGAGAGAAAGATATAAAAGAGAGAAAAAAAAAACATTGATTTGCTATTCCACTTATTCATACATTCATTGGTTGATTCTTGTATGTGCCCTGACCTGGGATCAAACTCACAAACTTGATCTGTCAGGATGATGCTCTAACCAGTTGAGCTACCCAGCCAGGGCCTATTTTTTTATAATAATAATTTTTAAAAGATTTTATTTTTTTACTTTTAGAGAGAGGGGAAGAGAGGGGAAAAGGGAGGGAGAGAAACATCAATGTGAGAAATATATTGATCGGTCACCTCTCACATGCCCCCAAATGGGGACCTGACCCACAACCCAAGCATGTGCCCTGACTGGGAATTGAACCTGCGACCTTTCAGTTTGTAGTCTGACACTCAATCCACTGAGCCACACCAGCCAGTGGAATTGATTTTTATGCCTGGTATGAGGTAGGAATCCAATTTAATTTTTCCATGTTGATAATCAGTTGTCTCAGCACCATTTATAGTTCACCTTTTCCCCAGGTGATATATTTTAAAAGAAAGAAAACCATGTTTCCTAGCTAGACTTTGTCTGTCTTTCCCTTAGGTATTTCAAGGCCACTACCAAAGAAATGTTCCTTTAATTTACAAGACACAAACAGGAGGCTTCGTCCCAAGAACATCCAATCCTAATCATAACATAGACAAATGTGTTAGGGGAATGTCTCTCTCCCTTACAAGAGGAGACACAAAAAAGCATGGATACACTTTTGGAAGGGGAAGTAGAGATCAATAAAAAGCATTGCCACAGAAGTCCACTACGTGTGACACTCTGCTTGAGAGACTCCCAGAGCCCACAATCCAGTTGTAGAAATGGGACAGCACAAAACTGTGACATGAGCCTGCAGAGTGAGCTCTGTAGGGAAGAGGTGGGAGAGATCAGGACTACCTGGGGAGGTGAAGGAAGGCTTCTCACAAAAGAAAAGACTGTCAGGACCTTGAGAGGTGAATGAGGTGCCTTCTTTTCCTGCTACTTGGGGTCCCTAATTGTCGATGATTTGAGAAGGCCAATGTTTATCTGTGTCTCAGGTTCCACACTATGGAGGGGGAGGATGCAGATAAATCCCAACAGCTTTGAAGGGATATTTAGGAGAAAATGCTTGGTAACATAGAAAATTAATAAAACTCTTCACTGATATGATTAAAAGAAAAGGGAACATTATATACCAAACGCCAATATCTTGTCACCTCGTTCTCTCTAAATTCCTGGGAAGTCCACAAAGCAATCCTAGGCTTTGCTAGAGAACAGGAGCTTTTGTGTACCATGAGGCATCCTGCCAAGGCCTCCCAGGTTAGCCCCTGCTTCCAGCATATTGATGGCCATAAGGATGACAGGAGGAGTGCTTTTAGATCTGGATTCAAGGCAGAGCAGAGGATCTTGCTCATTCTACCTGATTAAATGCAGAATGAATGGTCTCCCACCTACAATGAACGGTGTTAGATGCTTGCTTCCTTTAATACAAATTGCATGGGATTCAACACTGCCTGATATATTAAAACTGTAAGTGATATCTAAGAACGTAACTGACACATTTAATAGTTCAACATAAACATATGCATACTGTACAATAAATGTTTATATAAAGGATCTTGTTCTTTAAAACAGTGTATTTAGTGCCTCACAAGTTACATGTATGTCCTCTTGGTTTGTTATTTTTTTTATTAAGCTAAGGCCAAATTAATCTTTCAACAGCCAAACTTCAGAGATAACTCAGCCAAAAACCCATCAAAACAGCCTTCTTTGTGCACTCTAAGGGGCCCTGGGAATCTGGTCTTGGTGAAGTAATATACCCCCTATTAAGCTGCTTCTCCAGAGTCCCCAGTCACTTAAGGTGTAACACACTGACCCCATGGTGAAGTGAAGCCTGAGCATTTCACGTTACTGACAAGGCAGATGGCTCAAGGACATAGACAGAACGAATGAATGAGCACAAAGGGACTGGAATCGGATAAGGTCAACGGGAGGGTTTCCAGTAGCCCTAGCTGAAAACACTGAGCTCTTTCTCTCTTCTCTGGATCAGTACATCTACTTTATCACTCCACAGCTGTTAATCAATCAGATTTGTATCTAAAAACACAGGGGGGGAAATAAGTGATGCAAAGCTCTCCCTACTCACCTGATTGCATGTATCAAGTTCAGCTGACTTTGTTGCTGAGAACTGAACTTCTACCTAAAGACCTTCAAGTCTGACCATTCAGAAAGGAGCTTTCTTTCCATGTCTTGTCTTGACTGCTTAAGTTTCCATGAAACACAGGCTGCTCCAGAGACCTACCTGGAGGACAAATCCTCTACTATAGGCCCGTAAAGGATAGTAATGATTTATCTGTTTCTTCCCCCGTACCAGCCCTTGCCAGTGCAGGACACCATGGACTGCCCACTGATCTTTATATAGATGTTATACACACACACACACACACACACACACACACACACACACACACACATATAGTATAGTCAATATCATTGCTATAACTTTGTATGGTGACAGTTGGTTACTAGACTTAATGTGATGATCACAGCATAAGGATTATAAATGTCAAATGACTATGCCGTACGCCTGAAACTACAATATTTTATGTCAACTACACTTTAATAATTTTTTATGTTGGTAGACTTCAGAAGTTGGTGTAGATTTGTTTATCCTCTTTGGGGTTCACTTGCTTCTTGAATATGTAGGTTTGAGTCTCTTCCCAAATTTAGGAAGTTTTCAGCCATGTTTTCCTGCAAATACTCTTTCAGCACCACTGAGCTCTTCCTTTCCTTCTGGAACTCTGAGGATACGAATGCTAGCTCTCCGTTAGTGTTGCACTAGAGATCTCTGAGGCTCTGTTCATATCCACTCCAACCCTGGGTCAATTCAGTGACTTATGTCAATTACGAGCTATTTCAATTCTCTAATTTCCATTTGGTCCTTTTTTATAACTTTTCTTTCTTTGCTGACATTTTCTATTTTCACTTATTTTGAAAGAATTTGTAATTGATTGTGGAAACAATCTTAGGATGGTTGCTTTAAAATCCTGGTGATAAATTCCAACATCTGACTCATCTCAGTATTGGCATCAGTTGGTTGTCTTTTCTCATTCAAAATGTGGTTTTCCTGGTTCTTAGTATAACAAGTGATTTATCACTGGACACTTGGGTTATAATGCCTGGAGACTCTTGATCCTACTTAAAGCTTTTGTGAAAACCTTCTATCTTAGCAGGCTGTTACTCTATTGAGGTTTAGCCTGTAAGTTCTGGCCTGGTTTGGGCTTTAGCTCCTTCCAGGGGCAGTTCAGTTCCCAGAGCCCTTGCAATGCTCTTGTGGTGTGTTTCGCTCTTCTGGTGCTGCTAGGGTTCCTGCTCAGTTCCTACTGGTGCCACCTGCAGGGGCAGAAGGCAATTCCTTCAGCCACCTGCTCTCACTGGGTGATCATCTGGGGGAAGAGGGTAGAGCAGAAACCACCGGGTTGGGTCTCCTTATGCTAGTAGAGGGCAGGGAGACACAGGCTTTACTGCTCCTGCCACTGTGTTCACATCAGACCGCCTGCCAGTGCCCTGGTTGTGGAGCAGTGTCTGGGGTCTGTTGTCACTGTGGCCAACAGACTGGACTGCCCGCTGATCTGAAGTGTAAAACAGGGGTTGTAGCTCCCCACTGGGTCTTTGTCAGGCTTCCCCTCTCCTGGTGCTTTGTCCAGAGAGAGCAGGCTTTTCTTGGGTTCTTTTGTCTATGTCTGTGGGTGCTTCCAGACTGCAAGCCTCTCTGGAAACCAGGCCTGGGGTATATGGGAGACAAAAAGAAAACCCAGGAAACTCACCATGTCATCGTTCCTTATGCCCTAAGGTTTCCTACCAGTCTGTGGCTTTTTTCTAGCCTTCAGAGTCCTTTTGTAATTGTCTGTTCAATAATTCCAAGTGTGTTTAGTTGTATTTAAAGGAAAGAATCAGGAAAAACTGCATCTACTCTGTCTTGTTCCAGAATCAGCGGCCCAAATAAATTTTAACAAATTGTATTATCAAATCAAAATATTGCCATTCAATTATACAAAGAAATGATGAGGTTATATGCAGAAATATAAGACACACTGTGTCTGACAAAAAGCAATAACTCCGCGAGGTCAGTCTGGTGTTTGCAGACTGTCAGCTCTGATTGCCGTGAGGTGGAACCAGGGCCTCTGTAGTGCTTCACTGTAGAATTGTAAAGAGAATCAACTGAGGAAAGATCAGCTGCTAGGAATATTCCAACACAGTCATAATCAACTTCTGGGTGCTGAGCTAAGTGGTAAAGGAAAAATAATAAACACTATGACTTAAAAATACTTCTGACTGTAATCTGACCCAAAGGAAGTGGCACAATTCTCTCCAGAACCACAGACTTTTGCATAGCAATAGAATTGATTGAGGCGCCCTAAAGTGAGGCCTCGATCACAGTTTGAGGGAAAACTGGAGAACCAAGAGACAGCGAAACTCCTCTACCCAAGAAATAAGAAAAACTTGGTGGTGAGATAGGGTGGAGAAGTGAGAGAAGAGAGGAGAAACAGATAGGAGCAGGGCCATGTGATGGGAGGAAGGGAGTACCCGTGGAGAAATGTTGCTGAGTGACAGGAGTCTCTGAGAACTATTGTTCAAAATTGTTTTCCTTGCAGTTCTACATCTGTTACACACAATGCTCTTTGCGTATGGCACCTTGGGATGTACAAAGCAAAGGTGTTCTGTTCCATGTCTAGGCAAGCATCAAGGACAGCTGACGGGAGGTGAGATCTGGGAAAAAGCTAGAGTTCAAAGCAATAATGTTAGACCTAGAGGTAACCATGGGAACATAAGCACTCAGAAATTCACAGAGCAGCTGGGAGATAGGGGGAAAGCTTACTGCTCTGTACATCGCTGAGGATAAGGTACTTTTGGCTGCAGAAAACAGGTCTGTGGTGTGTTAGCTCATGTAAGTGGAAGATAAAGAGGCATAACTGACAATCTAGCTGCTTTTCTCTTACAGAGAGTGACCATCCATGGGAACATAACCTGGAGTATTTTATGGGTACAGTAATAAGGAACACAGTAGAGACAAGAGGAAGACTATTGGGAGAGAAACAACAGAAAGGGAGAGGCAAGTATAACCTTTCTGCCGAGATGACAAACTGGAACTTTTGTAGATTGAGGAACATTATAAATGTGTATGTAAGCCCCTACTTCAGGTTTCTTTCCTTCAGCTTGCTAGAATTACTATGAATTTATATTTTCATATAATAGGCATTTTTAATATTTAATGGAAAGTATGTATATGATTCTATTAACTCCTTGAAAATTTTAACACGATTTTATAAGTCTTTGTCACATATGCAGAGAACACATGAAATATAAAATAAAAGTTAAAATTCGATCTGACTTATTAAGACAATAAATATTGACAGCTTTGGTGTTTTTAACTTTAAAGATAGATTCTCTTGTCTGAGAGAAAGGAGAATCTAAGGCACCTCAAAAGAGAGAAAACAAGTTATTTTAACATTATCAAAAAACGCATCATGAAGGAGTAAGAAATCTGCCGCACACCCAGGCAGCAAACCTCAGAGGTTTGCTCACATAGGCGTAAACACGTGGAAGGTAAAAATCAAATAGAATTCCAAATGACTGCCCTAAATTCCATAACCGCAAAGCTAACTATTTCAAAGAAATGGTAAAAGTCTTCCTGCTGTCTCACAGGGTAAAGGTAGATCGAGCCCCTATAAAAGTCTTGGGTGGGCTAGAGCTGAGGTAACGGCAGCTGACCATGCTGCATAGGAGACAGGGCTAGGAGATGGGGGTGGAGATGGGGGTGTCCTAGGGGAGGATGACTTACAGAAGAAGAGAAAAGGAAACACCAGTAATGGATGATCTGCAGGCTGCCCCCCAGCTCCTAAAGTTTGGATGCCTGGATGAAAAGAACTGACTCATTTGGGAAATGATAAATAGCAACAATCACAGGCACTTGTACAGTATTGATTTCCAGAGACTTCCACAGTTTTCACATGAGGAATCTGATTTATAACCAAGCAGTTCCAGTGAGGAGTCTGATGAATCTCCTGCATGAGTCTGTGGTATTCCTCCCATCTCATGGAAGGGGAAACTGAAGGGAGAAGGGAGGTACACGGCTGCTTCCAGGCCACCTGGGATCTTTCCTAGACAGATGCTCTCTGGAGGACTCAAGAACAAATGGTTCCAGATTACATGGGTGACCTTTAGCTAAGTCCCTGGATGCCTTCAATCAACCTCAGATCTACTTACATCTGAATAATTATTGTTAATATATGTTAATGTAATTTTTAATCTGAGGGTGAATATCAAAACATTTTTAATTTAAATATTTTATTGTGTGTGCTATTACCATTGTCCCAATTTTTCCCTCTCTGACCCCCCTCCACCCAGCTGACTCCACATTCCCACAGTCAATCCCCACACCATTGTCCATGCCCATTCATACATGTTCTTTGACTAATCCCTTCATTTTCTTTCAACCAGTCCCCACCTGCCCCCTCCTCTCTTACAGCTGTCAGTCTCTTCCATGTTTCTAAGCCTCTGGTTCTATTTTGCTCATTATTTTATTTTGTTCATTAGATTCCACTTATAGGTAAGATCACATGGTATTTGTCTTTTACCAACTGGCTAATTTTACTTAGGATAATAGTCTCCAGTTCCAACCATGCTGTCACAAAAGGTAAGAATTCCTTCTTTTTTACCACTACATAATATTCCATTGTGTAAATATACCACAGTTTTCTTATCCACTCACCTACTGATGGGCACTTAGGCTGTTTCCAAATCTTGGCTACTGTGAATAACACTGCTAGGAGCATAGGAGTGCATATATTCTTTTGAATTGGTGGGAAAGGAATAATACACACTGTAAAATGGTAATTTAATAACAATAAAAGCAAGCGCTTATATCTTGTTTATTATGTGTCAGGTACTACTGTAAGTACTTTGCACATATTACCTCACTTAACCCTCACAATCATCCCTTCAAGAAGGTATTACCTCCATCTTTCAAAGGAGGAAAAATTGAGGCAGGTGAATTAACCAAGCAATGTCACATTGTTGATAAGGGATAGAGCTGGGATTCAAACCTCAGCAGTCTGGCTCCAGAGTCTTTACCACCACTCTGTCCTGCCTCTCAGCACTACTATTAACGATGATCGAGAAGTGAGATTCCCGGAGGATATCTACAAAAACTGGAAACGCCAGGGGACTGAGAAAGGAAATAAAGCGTGCAATTTTTTTTCATTTTGCTCAAAAGTAAATCAATTCTACTCTTGAATCTGATTATTTGAGAAAATACACTTGGATTTCAGAGAACTGAAAGGAACGTGAGGGACTTTTCAGGGCGATGATAATGTTTGTCTTGATTGGAGTCTCAGTTACACGGGTTACGTTTGTCAAACCTCAGTGAATGTACACTTCTATTTTATGTTTTATTTTATATAAATTTTACATCAAAAGAAAACACTGTAAGTAAACATTGAACTCTAGTTAGTGGTATTAGAGTATGAAGTACTGAGGGGAAAGTATACAAATGTCTGTAATTTACTTTGAAATGTATCCAAAAATAAAACAGACTGACGGATGGATGGAGGGAGGGATAGATGGCTGCATATATGACAAAACAAGCATAGTAAAATATATTTTCAAAAGATACCTCAGACAAGGGTTTGATCTCCAAAACATATAAAGAACTCACACAACTCCACTCCAGGAAGACAAATAACCCAATTAAAAATGGGCAAAGGACTTAAACAGACACTTTTTCAAGGAGGACATACAGAGGGCCCAGAGACATATGAAAAGATGCTGAGCATCACTAGCCATCAGAGAGATGCAAATTAAAACCACAATGAGATACTACTTCACACCCATCAGAATGGTCATCATAAACAACTCAACAGACAAGTGTTGGAGAGGATGCGGAGAAAAGGGAACCCTAGTGCACTGTTGGTGGGATGCAGACTAGTGCAGCCACTGTGGAAAACGGTATGGAATTTCCTCAGAAAACTAAAAATGGAACTGCCTTTTGACCCAGCAATTCCACTGCTGGGATTATACCCTAAGAATCCTGAAACATCAATCTGAAAGAACCTATGCACCCCAATGTTCATAGCAGCACAATTTACAATAGCCAAGTGCTGGAAGCAACCTAAGTGCCCATCAGTCAATGGGTGGATCAAAAAACTATGGTACATTTACACAATGGAATTCTACACAGCAAAAAAAGGAGGAGTTCCTACCCTTTGCAACAGCATGGATGGAACTGGAGAGCATTATGCTAAGTGAAATAAGCCAGGTGGTGAGGGATAAATTCCATATGATCTCACCTATAAGTGGAACCTAATCAACAAAACGTACAAGCAAGCAAAATATAACTAGAGACACTGAAATAAGAAACAAACTGACAGTAACCAGAGGGGAGGGGGAAGGAGATAAGGGGCAGAGGGAGGGAAAGGGTCATCAAGCAACATGTTTAAAGGACACATGAACAAAGCCAAAGGTGTGTAGGATCGAGGGTGGGAAGTGGGGATGGGTGTGGTTGGAGGGTAGTGGTGGGGGAAAATGGAGACAACTGCACTTGAACAATAATAAATGAATAAATTAATAAACAATTTGAGACTTAACAAGAAACAAAAAGTAAACAAGTACAGCAATGTGTTAATGACAGAGCACTTGGTGAACTATCCTCCATGTGCCCCATACTAATCGCAGCCTCCATGTCTCCCTTAAAAGTGTAACCACCTTCCTGTGTTACTTTGTGCTCTATCACCTGTGTGCACGGTTTCTTGGCTCCCCTGTCTAATTTTGCACATCTCCCTCTGACCCTTTCTTTCCCTGACAATGAGGCTGTTGGAGGACCCAGACTGTTTCACCTGTGAAGTTTGCTCCCATCCGGACTTTGATGACGGCACACTCATGGTACAGGTCAGCAGTCGCTGCATCATCTGCACTGCATTTCCTGCAACCTGGCCGTTGAGTGCAGAGGATGGACGAGACTCAGATTCTGTCCCTTTGGCCAGATGGAGTGGGGGGGTGTTCTTTCACCAGGAGATACAAAATGTCTGCTTTTTGGTTTTTTTTAATGTTGGTAGTTATTTGTACTCAATGCCTAGGTTCATTAATTCATTTGAGATCATTAGGATGGTGATATTTTATCACATTATTTCCATTTATTGGCTGGAATGATTTTATAAAGAGATGTTTCCCTTCATCTACCATTTGGTCACCTAGTTGCACAGCTCAAAAAGTACAGGCAATATAAACAAACAGTTGATTCTTTGTTTTTATTCACACAATTTTCACAATAATGAATTGGTTATCTGTCATCCTCAGAAGCTGACAAATTAGCTTTCTTTTTAGATGTTATGAAATCCTGGATTTAAACATATTTAAACATTATCCTCATTAAGGCTCAAATTGTTTCACTTTTTCCCAGGGAGCCTCTTCAGGATGACTCCTGAGCCTTTTGTCTACAACTCTAGTAGTATTTGGTAAGTCCAAATGTTTCAGTTTATCTGGTACATTTCCTACTCCAGAACTAGAATCAGCCACTTATTTTCTCCAAGAGACCCTAGTTTCCTTCAGTGGAACATAGTATTTTAACACCATAATCTGGACATTAGAAGACTGTTACTAGGGGATTGCATTCCCTTTCCTCCACACTAAGAATCCTAGTTCTCGAGCACCCAGGGGAATGACAGAATTAGAATGTCCCGTCATTTGCTCTGACCTATAATAATTGCACAACAGCCTCAGAATAACAATAATGCTACCACCACAAATTATGTTCAGAGAAAACAGTTCGAATTTTTGAGGCTAACCTTATCCTCTCCTCTTTTCTAATGGTTGCACTAAATCTGTGTTGACAGGTCATATAACCTTTACGTATCCCCCTCGTTCAACCTCCTTTAAGTCCTAGTGCCACGAGCACCGTGTATTTCATGCTCACCAACCAGCTCCTGTGTCGCTGTCTCTGATCTTTGTGGTGGACTTGATCTCTGGTAGACACATCAGTAAGGGCCCATGAGAACAATATTCCCCATATGCCTGCATGTTGTCAAAGGTCATGTCAATCTGTCAATCTTCTTCAACATGAAACCTTCGGCTCACCTTTTCTTTCCTTGTGTATCTTAAATATATTATTCCATTTTCTTTGCTGTTTTTTTTTTCAATTTATAGAGAACATCCATCAGTCTTACTTGATTTGACAAAATCAGCATTATTAAAAGACTGGTAACAAAACTTGAGCTTATATTGAATCTGACAAATTAAGTTCTACAGTATCTACAATATTACATAAGAAGTATCAACTGAAGGGGAAACAGGATCAAAGCATCACGTGCAGACGCTCCAGGCAAAGGAGGAATTACATCTGCAGGTGAGGTCCATAGGGTGCAGCTCATAAAAAACCCTAGAGAAAATACAATTGACTTCTTGGAGTGAAGTGACTTTCTTTTGGGGGAGAGAAAACGGTGGCAAAGAGGGGCAGGAATTCAAAGGCATACGCAGATTCCCTTCACCACTTCAAAATGGTCATGAAAGTATTTAGATCTTGGCACACGGGCACCTTTGAGGGAAAGAACACCTTAACCACGTGTAGGCTCATTACATAATATTTTGGTAACATGCACAGTTTTCAAGTGTCGGGGCAGACTTAAGAATCACTGTATTTTAATAGAGGCTATCTATTTTCCTTCCTGCTCTCTGGGGCTTGTCGCTGCACCACAGGACCACTTTCTCCACGCCGTTTCCAGGAAACCATCCCCTCATTCTTGAAACATCTTCCATAAAGGAATCATCAAGAATTTTGTCTGCATACAACCAGTATCGTAACCCTCTCATGGCCAGAACAAACTCCCCCTCTGCAGCGTTATTCGAGGCTCTTCAGTGCAGGGGCTCATGAAGAATGTTTTAATTCTTTTATTCAAAGGCCAGCAGGCACCACTGTGTTCTTCTTTTACTTTATACTAAACACTTCTTACTCTTTTTATCTGCTTTTTTGTTCCAACTACTCTGTTGTTAAACTGTACAGGTGACAGCCTTCACTTACTGGTCACTCCAATCCATCTCCTTCTGGGACCCCTGGTCAGGTAAATACCTGTTTAAAGTTCTTCCATCAACTTCCCATATCACAAGGGAAAACAAAGACTTCGTCTTGTTGGATTTGATCTGTAGGCTTTTCCTCAATCCATGATTCAATAGAAGTTTTGTTTCTGAGAATTATTTTCATCTAGATAAAAAACAATATCCCAATGGCTATGGTTGTTCCTAAAGCTAATCCCAAGGCAAACAAGACGGCAGCAAATGCAGCTAATCCAAACGGAGTAACTGGAAGATGATCTCTCCTGTCTGCACCCATATCAGTCTTTACCATATCCCACCCAAAAGAGAGCCAGTTATAAAGCTGTATATATAATCATAAAGCTGTTATAAAGCTGTATATAATCACAACAAAAACGAAGGCAGCCTGAATACTACCCAAAGGCATTAGAAGCAGAAACAGTACGAACGAAGCACAATTTTGGTAACCACAACAGCTATTGATCCAAGGACAGTGATGGTCCATCTTCATCACACACCTGTTACCCTGCTGGCAGTGATGGGACTACGGTGCCTTGTATGCCTGGAGACTTGACGATACTGGAGGTACACGCTGTCCTGAGAATTTTCCAGGTTCCACCCCCAAGGGACAAAGCCAGGACTAACAAACATAGCTTTGAAGCCCGATTTGTCAGCATGACGAAACCCACACTTCCTCCAGGTGTATGTGAGGCCGACACCACAGCACAGAGTCAATCACAGCCATCATATACCGTACTGCTACAACAGCACAGGCTGTACCAGGACCCCAGAAACATGGTCTCTTTACTTCTTGGAGATTTTCAAACTTGATAACAGAACAGAATGTACCCATTTTGGTGAGGAAGAATGCCTTCCTATCTTTAAAGAATTACAGATTTCCTCTTTCTGTGCACACATTTCCTTGGGCCACCAGTCCATGTGTGTTGCCTAATTATCACGTCTTCGGGTTGTGCAATGTTAATGCAGATTATGCCATTTTCACTGTTACACACTCAGAGGAGACTCCCAAACACAGGCCATCCTTACTCCAGGGGCTGGAGTTTCTTTCAAGTAACCATTTTTCCCTTTCACACTTCAAAAGCAAACAAACTATTAATTTAGTCAGAAGAAAGTGCACCCACATAGCAGGCTTTCAAAACAAAAAAGCTAATGAATCTTATTTCATTTCTTCTGCCATATCAGTTCAGTTTCTGCTTTCGAGGCCCTCCCTATAGAAAAATATTCGTCTCTTCCTTTGTGTGAATCAAAGAGAGACATCAATGACATACTGAATTAATATGAAAGGGATTTTCAAATGCAGACACCATCCACCACCAACTCCAAGAATAAAACTGTCTTCGCTGAAATATTTGATCAATCGTTTGATGTCAAGCAACATTATTGAGTTAGATATTCCTCTCTCTTCACATAAAAGGACAGATTACTGTATTTTACAAAGGAATAAATTTAACAATTTCCTACCAATAAAATAAAACTTTGCCCTTAAAATGGCTTAAACACTTGAACTTTAAAATACAAGCTGTCTCCACAGCTATTTTCTATTTTCCTTGAACTGACAAAAATAATTTATTTACTATTAAGATGAATGTCTATAAAAAATAACTATCTTGCATAGCAATATAAAAAACACAGAAGCACTCCTCTGATGGAAGGATAAAAATCTCTGAGCATTTGCATATAAAAAAAGAAGTTGTAAAACTTGGATAATTATGGCTGAAAACCTTACATCAGGTCTTGCCACCTAAATGGAGCTTCGAAAGTCCATAAAAGCCCTTGCAGGCTTTTCCCAGCAATAATTTCCTGTACATTGCCCTACTTGCTTCCTAGGTTTCGTTGTGTTAGTTCCCAAAGAGTAACAAAGGCTGTGGCCCTGTCCTCGGGCTACCAGGTGCTAAGCAACATGCCAGGGAGTCACCAATAATGTTAATTAAGATATTAGTTGGGAAGGAAAAAGAAATACAGTAGAAAAGAAGGAGAAACTAAAAAGGGAAAGGTGGAAAAGGAGCGGTAGAATAGAACAAAAGGAAAGACAGAACTGTTTGGGAGCCATCAACAGTCACCACCAGCTCCCAAAGGAGACTCCTGTCATCGTCACCAACCCCATCATATGGAATCACCATTTATTTTGCACCTGCTGTGTACCAAGCTCTGTATTTGATGTCTCACATGCATCCTTTCAATTTATTCTTGCAACAAACCCCATATGGTAGACTTTCACATCTAAAATCATAGATTGATTTGTACATGAATGTTATGGCAGCATTATTCATACTCGCACAAATATCCATCAACCCAAATGTCCATCAGCTAATGAAAAAATTTGGCATATCCGTGCGATGAAATATCATTCAGCAATAACAAGAAAGTACTAATATATGATATAGCATGGTTGAACCTTGAAAACACAATGCTGAGGGAAAGAAGCCAGTCACAAATGACCACATTTATGTGAACATTCCAGAATACAGAAACAGAAAGTAGATTAGTGGTCGCCTAGGGGCAGGAATGGAGGGAGAATTGGGTAGTGACCGCTAATGAGTACAGGGTTTCTTTTTTAGGTGATGAAAATGTCTTCACTTAATTGTGACAGTGATGGTTGCACAATCTGCACATATATTAAAGCCATTAATTTAATTACTTTATTGTTGTTCAGTTACAGTTGTCTGCATTTTCCCCCACCCCAGCCAATCCCACCTCCCTCCCTTTCTCCCACCCTCCCCCTTGGTTATGTCCATGTGTCCTTTATAGCGGTTTCTGAAAACCCCTCCCCCTCCCCCCACTGTCCCCTCCCCTCTGGCTATTGTTAGATTGTTCTTAATTTCAATGTCTCTGGTTGTATTTTGTTTGCTTTTTTCTTTTGTTGATTATGTTCCAGTTAAAGGTGAGATCATATGATATTTGTCCCTCACCGCCTGGCTTATTTCACTTAGCATAATGCTCTCTATTTCCATCCATGCTGTTGCAAAGGGTAGGAGTTCCTTCTTTCTCTCTGCTGTGTAGAATTCCATTGTG
>VMDR010022855.1:0-15968 GCA_007922815.1 Macrotus californicus | reverse complement strand
ATCTTCTACCTATCATTTATGCTTCTTATTCCCTGTACCTTTTCCCCCATTCTCCCCACCCACTCCCCTGATGATAACCCTCCGTGTGATCTCCATTTCTGTGATTCTGTTCCTGTTTTAGTTGTTTGCTTAGATTGTTTTTGTTTTAGGTTCAGTTGTTAATAACTGAGTTTGTTGTCATTTTACTGTTCATATTTTTAATCTTCTTTTTCTTAGATAAGTCCCTTTAACATTTCATGTAATAAGGGCTTGGTGATGATGAACTCCTTGAACTTGACCTTCTTTGGGAAGCACTTTATCTGCCCTTCCATTCTAAATGATAGCTTTGCTGGATAGAGTCATCTTGGATGTAGGTCCTTGCCTTTCATGACTTGGAATACTTCTTCCCAGCCCCTTCTTGCCTGTAAGGTTTCTTTTGCGAAATCAGCTGATAGTCTTATAGGAACTCCTTTGTAGGTAACTGTCTCCTTTTCTCTCGCTGCTTTTAAGATTCTCTCTTTATCCTTAATCTTGGGTAATGTAATTATGATGTGCCTTGGTGTGTTCCTCCTTGGGTCCAACTTCTTTGGGACTCTCTGAGCTTCCTGGACTTCCTGGAAGTCTATTTCCTTTGCCTGATTGGGGAAGTTCTCCTTCATTATTAGTTCAAATAAGTTTTCAATTTCTTGCTCTTCCTCTTTTCCTTCTGTACCCCTATGACTTGGATGTTGAACATTTAAAGTTGTTCTGGAGGTTCCTAAGCCTCTCCTCATTTTTTTGAATTCTTGTTTCTTCATTATGATCTGGTTGAATGTTTCTTTCTTCCTTCTGGTCCACACCATTGATTTGAGTCCAGGTTTCCTTCCTGTCACTGTTGGTTCCCTGTGCATTTTCCTTTATTTCACTTAGCATAGCCTTCATTTGTTCATCTAATTTGCGACCATATTCAACGAATTCTGTGAGCATCCTGATTACCAGTGTTTTGAACTGTGCATCTGATAGGTTGGCGATCTCTTCGTCGCTTAGTTGTATTTTTTTTCTGGAGCTTTGATCTGTTCTTTCATTTGGGCCATTTTTTTTGGCTTGGTGCGCCTGTTATGTAGTAAGGGGAGGAACCCTAGGTGTTCACCAGGGCAGGGCAGCCATGGCGCTTCGTTGTGACAGTTTGTGGGGGAGGGTCTGAGAGGGAACAATGCCGCTTGCTCTGCTCTCTGCTGGTTTTTAGTCACTTCCCCCACTTCCCACAAGCAAATTGGGCCCTTCTGGTGCTGATTCCTGGGTGGGTGAGTCTCTGCATGTCCTAGGACCCTGTGGGTCTCTCCAGCTAGCTTTCCTGAGAGGCTGGGAGTTTCTCCTGCCACCTCAACCCCCATAGGTGTTTCCAGTCAGAGTCTTTGAGGCTTTATTTCCCGGAGGTGGGACCCTGGGGGCGGGGTCTGTCTCACTCCCCAGTTGTTCCTCCCAGTTTATCTGCACGTGAGTGTGGGACCGTCCGGCCCACCAGCTGCTGTCTTGCCTTGAGTCCTCTCCTCCCGGCTGCCCGTCTCCACCTCTCCTACCGGTCTGGGTGAATGTTTTTTCTTTAACTCCTTGGTTGTCGGACTTCCGTACAGTTCGATTTTCTGTCAGTTCTAGTTGTTTTTTGTTTTTAAGTTTGTTGTTGTCCTTCTTTTGGTTGTGCGAGGAGGCACAGTGTGTCTACCTACGCCTCCATCTTGGCCGGAAGTCCTACATTTCTAAATACTATTATGTTGTTAAAAAGAAACTGTAAATGTTATTGTTATCTGATAATTAAAATATAGTTTCAAGTGGGATAAAAAATAAAGATAGTTTGGTTTTCAACTTTTAGGTAAAAAGTAAAACATTTAAAATTAAAATATGTACAGAACAAGTTGCTGGGTTCCAGCACAGTTTTCAAAAAGTGGTTTAAATTTAACATTACCAAAGTGTAAGGTACCTTTATATTGTTTGTATTTTGATAAAAATCTTTTTTTTTTTTTTAATGAATCTCCCCATTCCCTCCCCCAAAGATGCAAGCTCTCAGTAACTGCGGACTTTTTCTTGGAATGGCCACAAGCCCAAATATATGACAAATGGTGTCTCTCTCCCTCTCTCTCTCTCTCTCTATATATATATATATATATACACACATATATATATCTCCATATATATCCACATATATATACACACATATATCCATATATATACATATATACATATATACATATTTCCCTTGGATACCTGGTCTATAGCAGTCTCGGAGGTGCGCCATCCTGTGAGTCAGTGCCATGGGACTGACTGCCTCAAAAGTGAATCTAGTCTTCCCAGTGTCTCTTTAACTAACCCCCACTACCTTTGAAAGTTGGATCGCACTTTGAATTGTATTCTTTTGTTTTTATATTGAGAAATAATTTTTTATTTTGTGTCAGTGTTATTTTAGTCAAGTAATTTTTCCAACATGATCAGATATGATACTTTTTTTGTTTGCATTAGGGGAGAAAAAGGATACTTCTTGAATCACATCTTTTAAGAGTAAGTTAGGGAACCTGAGAGGTTCACTTGGTCTGTTTTAAAATATACAGTTGTTTGTGTATTTGTTTATGTTTATCTTAAGACTTAAGAGTATTTCAGCTTATAATAAGTCAAATGATGCCACTGCCAAACATTTGTCATACTGTGCAGCGGAACCCATTCCCCTAGTGGGAAATGCCTTTTCCCTTTTGACACATTTTCCTTTTCAATGAGACGTTTCGTGGTTTAACTCATATTAGGACCCCCCCCTTTAGTTGCCCCTGAGAAGACCCCTCATGAAGTAGACCCCTGGAGAGCAACTTTATGGACACATTAGAATCCTGCTGTGAATGGACGCTCTGACCCCAGCTGCTGGGGAGGAGTGGTAAAGCAGTCTGTGGCATAGAAATACGGTGGAATATAGCATTGTGGCTAAAATGCCAAATGGGTGGGCTGCGTGGAGCTGTGGAAAATGGGTGTAAAAGACATCAGTATAAAGCTTACTTTGGGTTGTGCATGTTCATGACAATTATGAGTTGTATGTATGTATGAATAGCAGCAAGGGTGAGAAGAGGTGGTTTACTCAACATACACTTACTAAATATTTACTGTATCGTAAAGAAAACACATAGCAAGTAAGGTACTGTCCTTTGTCTCAAGAAACTTAAATTCCTTGGTAGAGGAACTTAAATTCTTTAGGGAATTAAATCCTATACATGGTTGGCATTTTTCCAAAAGGGACACTTACCAACAGCAGCAAATGCTGTTTCTTTTTAAATGTGGAAACTTGTAAATGTAAACAAAAAAACATGGTAACACTCAAGAGATGTAAACATATAGGACGAGGCTGTGACAGATTATACTTGTGTTTGAAGATAGTTATTGACAATATATGATATATGTTTATTTGAGATTAACCATGTGAATGGAATGGAAATTTACGGCTCAGAGTAACAACAACTTTATGGATGTAATTACAACAGTTTCTTTTCAAGAACCAACTTGGACAGCAGAATTATCTTTTCATCTTTCATGGGGAACCCAGGTTTATTTTCTACAGCGCAAGTACTTCAAGGTGGCTATTTGTTTACATTATAGGTGGAGAGGAAAGGAGAAAAGCAGAAAAGCCCATGACTCAGAGTTCACATTTGTTTGCTTTGTAATTAGGGGGAATTCTTTTTACTTGTTTCCTCTGTTACGGTTACTGTTATGAAACATATACTTGGGCTCTGTCCCAAACAGTTCATAAAAATACCTACGGAGTTGGATTTTCAGCCGATGTGTCACAAGGATTTTTAACACATGCAATTCCTGACTGTTCAGTCAGGGGCACTGACCCCTCTTCCTTTAAATTGTCAATTAAAAAAAAGACAACAGCCAACACAGCAGTAGCTGTCCAGTGTGAATGAATCAAAATTATACCTGTTTTTTGTCAGATCAGCCAAAAATAGATGCTTTTGATGTGCCGCAGAATTTTAGTAATTAGTTTATGTGTGCTGTGAGATGAAAAGGGTTGAGAATCGCTGAGGTAGAGGAAGAAGTGAAACTAACACCTTTCCCTGGATTTATGACACTTTAATTTTCATGTTTCAACTCTTATTTTTATCTCCAGCGTGTTTTCTAGTAGCTTGATTTTTGACGCTATGTTTGTCAGATTCTATTATAACAGTGTATATTCTCTGTGGAGTTGATTGGATTAAGATTTTTATTTCATTGTGAACTATATCCCCCAGGAGGCGCCTGGGAGATATATTTAGTTGTCACACTAGTGGTGACATGCTTCTGGCATTTAGTGGGTAGAGGCCAAGGATACTACTTAACTTCCTACTTTGCCCAAGAAACCCCCCACCCCAAGAATTTTCTAGTCCAAAATGTTGGTATTGTTGAGGTTGAAGCTTTATATAAAGAGTGTTAATGCACTTCCCTTATAGTAACATGTGAAATATGTCATTTTCGTTCCCAGGAGAAAGTGCTACTATATGGAGCTTTAAAAAAAGGGGGAACTGAAAAATCTATACAAGGTATGAAGAGGAAAAAAAAAAAAAGAAAGAAACCAGAACTAGAAATAGGAAAGAAACTTTGAAAAAAATGTAGGCAGGAGTATGTCTGTACAACCAGTGTGTATTATTCTTGAATGGTATAACCTTAGTATGTACCGTTCTTATGTTTCAGAACTCCTGTGACACTCAGAAAGTGGATCCTTACATTTTAAAACCAAGAAGCTGATATTATAACAATAGCTGTGACATACATAAGTTATTTTTGGGTGCTATAGTTTTGAAAGCCTTTTAAAATAAATGATTAATTGTATTTTTCCCCCCCAAACAAGAATTGTGCTTTTATTCCTATATTGGACTTTTTTTCTGTGCTAGCAATCTGTATAAAAGAGCTAGTTTCAGTAAATAGTTTCACTACCTGAAACCAGCTATGTGACTTATTAAGTCACCCCGTTTCAAAGTGAGAGCTGTTTAAATATCTGGCTGCTCATTTGTAGTTCCGTTTGCCGAGAATTTCCTTTTCTCTGTGGTCTTTTGCTTTTGAGTTGTGATGAAATTTCAGTTTATTTGGATATTGTTGAGCTTCTGGTGTAACAATTGTCTGAGTCTATTAGCATACATCTCCTTGTCTGCAATGATTCAGTTAATGAATCATATCCTTGCAATGAATCATACATATCCTTGTCTGTAATGATGCACAGGACCATTTACAGTTTATCACACAAAGCTTCTAATCTATTGCCTACAGAAAGTATTTTATTTCTGCCACCTATTCCTGTCACCACTTCTAGAGTGACTGTCCTAGTAGTTGGATGGATTACCGTGATCCAGAATGAAATTACTAAGGATAATATTGAAATTTGTGTTTTTAGAAATTTGAGAAACTGAAGGTAATTGAAAGATTTATTCTGGGTGAAGAAATAGTCCTGTAGCTCAGTTAATTAAGGATTAAAGGATATTTCTATCCAATGATTTTTTAAAAATATATTTTATTGATTATGTATTATAGTTATTCCAATTCTCCCCCCTTTATTCCCCTGCGCTCTGCACTGCCCTCCCACCTGCATCCCCCACCCCCCACTTAGTTCATGTCCATGGGTTGTACATATAAGTCCTTTGGCTTCTACATTTCCTATACTATTGTTAATCTCCCTCTATCTATTTAGTACCTACCATTTATGCTGCTTATTCACAGTACCTTTTTCCACATTCTCCCAATCTCCCTCTGCTGATAACCCTCCATGTGATCTCCATTTCTGTGATTCTGTTTCTGTTTAGGTTGTTTGTTAAGATTGTTTTTGTTTTTGTTTTCTAGCTTGGTTGTTGATAGTTGTTTTTATCATTTTACTGTTCATATTTTCACCTTCTTCTTTTTCTTTGATGAGTCCCTTTAACATTTCATAAAATAAGGGCTTGGTGATGATGGATTGCTTAACTTTACCATATCTGGGAAGCACTTTATCTGCCCTTCCATTGTAAATGATAGCTTTGCTGGATAGAGTAATCTTGGATGTAGTTCCTTGCCTTTCATGACTTTGAATACTCCTTCCCAGCCCCTCCTTGCTTATAAAGTTTCTTTTGAGAAATCTGCTGATAATCTTATGAGAACTCCTTTGTAGGGAACTATCTCCTTTTTTCTTACAGCTTTTAAGATTCTCTCCTTATCTTTCATCTTGGGTAATGTAATTATGATGTGCCTTGGTGTGTTCCTCCTTGAGACCGACTTCTTTGGGACTCTCTGAGCTTCCTGGACTTCCTGGAGGTCTATTTCCTCTGCCATACCAGGGAAATTCTCCTTTATTTTTTTCAAATAAGTTTTCCATTTCTTGCTCTTCCTCTTCTCCTTCTTGCATCCATATGGTTTGGAAGTTGGAACATTTAAAGTTGTCCCGGGGATTCCTAAGCCTCTCCTCATTTTTTTGAATTCTTATTTCTTCATTCTGTTCTGGTTGAATGTTTCTTTCTTCCTTCTGCTCCAAACCATTTATTTCAATCCCAGGATTCTTCCCATCACTGTTGGTTCCCTATGCATTTTCTTTTATTTCATTTTCCATACTCTTCACTTTTTCTTCTATTTTGTGATCATACTCAGCCATTTCTGTGAGCATCTTGATTACCAGTGTTTTGAACTGTGCATCTGACAGGTTGGCTGTCTCTTCATTGCTTGGTTGTATTTTTTTGGAGCTTTTATCTGTTCGTTCATTTGGGCCATACTTTTTTGTCTTGGTGCGCCCATTACATAGTAAGGGGTAGAGCCTTAGGTGTTCACCAGGGTAGGGCAACCCACTTGGCTGCATTGTGATGCTGTATGAAGCCAATGTCGGGGAGGAGTCAGAGAGGGAACAATGCCACTTGCTGAGCTCCAGGATGGCTTTAAGTCACTTCCCTCGCTACCCAAAAGCAAATTAGACCATTCTGTTGCTGATTCCCGGGTGGGTGGGTTTGTATACGTTCTAGGACCGTGTGGGTCTCTCCAGTGAACTCTCCTGTGAGTCTGGGAGTTTCTCCCACCACTGCAATTCCACACATTTTTTCAGTCAGAGGTTTTGAGGCTTTATTCCCCTGCGCTGGAACCCTGAGTTGTGCCATCTGTCTCGCTCTTCAGTTGTTCCTCCCTGTTTATCCGCATGCAAATATGGGACCTCTCAGTCTTATAGCCACCACCTCACCTGTGCAGGTCCTCCAGCCACTGCCTTGATGCAAGTCCTCTCCATCCCAGCTGCCCATCTCCGCCCCTCCTACCAATCTGGATGAATGTTTCTTTTTTTTTTTTAATTACTTTATTGTTGTTCATTTACAGTTGTCTGCATTTCCCCCCTACCACTCCCCCCACCCCAGCCAATCCCACCCCCCTCCCCCTGGATGAATGTTTCTTCTTTAACTCCTTGGTTATCGGACTTCCGTATAGTTTGACTTTTCTGGCTGTTCTGATTGTTTTTTGTTCAAATTTGTTGTTGTCCTTCTTTTGGTTGTGCGAGGAG
Organism: Macrotus californicus; assembly: GCA_007922815.1. Classification (NCBI taxonomy): domain Eukaryota; kingdom Metazoa; phylum Chordata; class Mammalia; order Chiroptera; family Phyllostomidae; genus Macrotus; species Macrotus californicus. The sequence continues at coordinate 8,500 of VMDR010022855.1, read as the reverse complement.
GGACAGTATGTCTACCTAAGCTTCCATCTTAGCCGGAAGTCCCACATGAGTTTATTTCTATCCAACAATATTTAAAGACTCGTAAGTGGATTTGGAAAGGAAATAACACAAAGGGGCCCCAGGCCATGCTGAATTGTAGCATAGTGGATTAGATGTAGTCATGGCCTTCCTGGTATAGCCAGGGTGCCTTTCAAGGGCTAGCGATGGAGACTGAACTCTGAGTGACCAGGATTAGGAAGCGAGGGTATCTACCAAAGGTATTAGGGTGTAGAATTTCTAGATTAGTCAGACAAGGAAATGGCAGGGAGACCACAGTTAGGAAGTAAATCCCATGGGTCAGTGATCAAAACTGGGACAATTGAGGCAAGAATTCAAAATCATGTGGACCAAGCTTTCAAAGGGCAGGATTCAGATAAACTCAGGTTCCAAGAACCAAGAATGACTGAGACGTATTCTCCACAGGGAATCTCTGCTGGATGAATCAGAACCAGTGGTTTTGTATTTCTGTAGATGCTGAGAGTCCAGCTGGCTTGAATCAGATGGGAGGGGCAGGCTAATTAAAATTCATAGTGGAATAATCAGGAAAGGATGGACTACAGTAGCAAACCCCAACATCATCCCCACCTCCAAATCTCAGTGGCTTAAGCAGTAAAGGTTATTTCTTACTTGTGTCACAGTCCAGGTGGAAATTGGGCAGCTCTTCTGGTGGTTCTCTTCTAAGTAGTGATTCGGGGATTTTAACTCCATCCAGCATGTGATTTTGCTGTTTTCAACATGGAGCTCCATGGTTGCATATGTCAGGAAAAGAAGTGGAAGTCCGTGGCTTAGGCAGCCAGGCACCATCAGCTGTGTCATCGCTGCAATCTCCAGTTAATCCAAAACCATGTGACACCTTCTCATGGCCCATCAGCAAGAGTCCTTTCACTCCTTTTCTTCCCAGCAAGGTCTCTCCTGCTTCCTAAGCCACGTGGCAAAAAGGAGCCTCTCCCCAATGATTTGAAGCCTGCATCTAGTAAGGTCATGGGTTTCTTTTGACATGGTTCCCAGTTGGCAATTCCAAACATCTGAATATTTTATCATAGTATGTCATAAATATGCCTTGGAGTAGCCCATGATAGCTTTTGTGAGCATTTTATTTTAGTCCATTTCTGGTGTTTTCATGTAATGATTTGCAGCCACATATAGATAGTATAATATGCCATATTATAAAGTCATGAAGGATTGGTGGGTAAAGAGTTTGAAAACTGTTAGTATGACATGATTGCAATGCATATGATACAATTCATGTTTTCCTGTTTACACTGTATCTTTTAAAATCCCAAGCTAGGCAAGGTTATAGACATTTTTATATATGTACAGTGTTATCTTGGGGAAAGTTTACTGTAAACACTTTATTTTAATCTCTATTTTCAGAAATCTGAGGTGCATAAGGCAGTTATTGAGTGAATGAGCATGTAGATTGGATCCAAAGGAGGAGAGTGTGGGGGAAGGGAGACCCAGGGATGGAGTCATAGCAGCCTTGATATGAAGTTAAGGCCGATGGAAAGGAAGGGGCTGTGGAGAGATGCTATGTAATCAGTGCTTTAAAATAGTTTATGCTTTTTATTGAGGAAACACTCTTTTTTTCCAATTCTAATTTTAAAAGTAATACAGGGGTTAGAAAATACGTGCTCATTATAAAAACAGATTCAAACACTGCAGATGTATTGGAGTGCAGGAAGTAAAGTCCGAGTCCTTACCTCATTACTTCCTGGTTTTATTCCATTGTAGTAACTACTTTAAACAAGTTTGGTACATTTACCTATGATATTTACATGCTTATTTATGACACATTCTGTAGTCTCATATATATAACACGTGATGCAATATTTCACAAACACTATAATAAAGAGTTTTATAGAGTGAAAAATAAAAGTCTCTCATCCCCTATTACATAACTACTTAAAAATGATTATTTTATCGTAGAAACATACAAAACAGTATAGAGAAGAGTAATGCACTCCTGTGGACTCACTACCCAGTTTTAATATAGTTTCATATACATCTTTTCCCTCAAACACACACTTGATTATTTCAATGCAAATACTAGACCAGGGGTGTCCACCCTTTTGGTGTCTCTGGGCCACACTAGAAGAAGAGTTGTCTTGAGCCACACATTAAATATAGTGGGACATGTACTCACACACAAAAAATCTCATGTTTTAAGTAAATTTATGACTTTGTGTTGGACCACATTCATAGCCATCCTGAGCTCCATTTGGCCCACAGGCTGCAGGTTAGACACCCTGTTAGACATTAATTTTGCCCTTCAATGTTAGGAATGAGTCGTTAAGACATAAGAACCTTTAGCCCTGGCTGATGTGGCTCAGTGGACTGAGCACCTGCCTGCGAACCAGAGATTTCGCTGGTTTGATTCCTGGTCGGGGCACATGCCTGGGTTGCAGGCCGGGTCCCCGGTTGGGGGCGTGCGAGAGGCAACCACACATTGATGTTTCTCTTCTTCTCTGTCTCCTCCCCCTCCCTCTTTCTCTAAAAATAAATAAATAAATCTTTAAAAAAAAAAGACATAAGAACTTTTAAAAGAGAACTTTACCCACAACATGCTTATTACACTTAAAAAACTAACATTAATTCCTGAAGGTCATTAAATATCTGTGCAGTGTTAAAATTTCCCTGATTGTCTCAGAATTTGTTTTTTTACATTGATTTATTTGAATTAGGATCTACACAGGTCCATATATTTATAAGCCTCTTAATTTATCAAATTCCACTGAATGAATTAATTTCCTAAATTGGTCTGTGGAGTGGAATATGTGTCTCCATTCTTCCCTTAGTCTTTCTGTTTGTGTATGCTAGACTTAAGCCTCCTTACACTGAATGTGGTTTTGATACATAGAGATATAGAGAGTTTTCATCCACGGACCTTAGACTGTGACCATCGACTTCATCAAATTCACTGAAAAAATTGATTATGTCATCTCATTGATGCTGGAAGAATAGATTTGGTGGACGTATCGACAGACTGTGTCTCAGACTCTAACATGGGGTCTCTTCCTGAGGAATTTGTGTGGCCAATTTTGATTATACTCACTTTTTGCTCAAGTGATGACTCTAGAACCCAAGCTCCACTTAGATACGATTCCACTGTGTGGTAAACTGAATAGGATTGAAATTGGGAGTAAATTTTCATGAGTGTTTTTTTTCTTCACTGTTAATAAGCTTTATCTGAAGTTTATTTTTTTAGGGTAGATTAAATGGCATTAATTTCATTTGCTATAGTTGCTACATTGTTGTGTTTATTAGAGTTAATCCACAAGGCATTAAAGTAACTTTTCCCTCTTATTGTCCTTGTCCATTTCATAAGTATTCCAATATTGTCTCAGGGGATGTCATTCACGTTGGGTGAGGGTAGGAAATGGGAGGTGGGCGAATGCTGCTAGGCTCCACATGCCTCTTCCTCTTTCATTTCCCCACCAAAGCAGTTCGTGTGTGTGTGTGTGTGTGTGTGTGTGTGTGTGTGCGTGCACGTGTTTACACCTTAAGATTTTGTTTAAGAAAATGGTTAGGGTTTATAATTAAAAATTGTTTGAAAATGATTGTTGTGCATCAACTATTTGGATAAAGACTGACATCCTTTTTTGGAAATTCATTTTCCCTCTTACATTTATGTAGTATATGCTATTTGCATGTATAACTATATATATGTTTTAATATGGAAATGTCAAATGAGTTTTTGAAAAGTGTTTTATTGTTATTCTGTTACAGTTGTCCCAATTTTTCCCCCCTAACCCTTTTTCATCCAGCCCACCCCCCTGCTCCCACAGTCAGTCCCCACACTGTTGTCCATGAGTCATTCATACATGTTCTTTGACTCATCCCTTCTTGTGTACACCATTATCCCCCTTCCCCCACCCCTCTGGTTACTGTCATCTGCTCCATGTTTCTATGCCTCTGGTTCTATTTTTGCTCATTAGTTTATTTTGTTCATTAGGTTCCTTTTATAGGTGAGATCATATAGTATTTGCCTTTCATTGGCTGGCTTATTTCACTTAGTATACTATTCTCCAGGTGCATCCATGCTGTTGTGAAAGGTAGGAGCTCCTTCTTTCTCTCTGCTGCGTAGAATTCCATTGTGTAAATGTCCCATAGGTTTTTGATCCATTCATTTACTGATGGGTACTTAGGCTGTTTGCACACTTCACTGTTGTAAATAGTGTGGCTATGAACATAGGGGTGCATAAGTTCTTTTGAATTGGTGATTTGGGTTAGGGTACATGCCCAGCAGTGGAATTGCTGGGTCAAAAGGCAGTTCCATTTTTAGTTTTCTGAGGAAATTCCATACTGTTTTCCACAGTGGCTGCACCAGTCTGCATTCCCACCAACAGTGCACTGGGGTGCCCTTTCCTCCACATCCTCGCCAGCACTTGTTGTTTGTTGATTTATTAATGACGGCCATTCTGACTGGTGGGAAGTGGTATTTCTCACTGTGGTTTTAATTTGCATCTCTCTGATGGCTAGTGATGTTGAACATCTTTTCGTACGTCTCTGTGCCCTCTGTATGTTCTCCTTGAAGAAGTGTCTATTCAGGTGTTTTGTTCATTTTTTAATTGGATTGTTGTCTCCTGGTTTTGAGTCATATGAGTTCTCTATATATTTTGGAGATCAAACTTTTGTCTTATGTATCATTGGCAAATATGTTCTCCCATATGGTTGGTTCTCTTTTCATTTAATGATGGTTTCTTTAGCTCTGCAGAAGCCTTTCAATTTGATGTAGTCCCACTTATTTATTTTTTCTTTTATTTCCCTTGCCGTAGGAGATATCTTGGCACAAAGATTGCTACGTGGGATATCTGAAATTTTACTGCCTATGTTTTCCCCTAGGACTTTTATGGTGTCATGACTTATATTTAAGTCTTTTATCCATTTTGAGTTTATTCTGGTGTATGATATAAGTTGGTGGTCTAGTTTCATTTTTTTTGCATGTACCAGTCCAGTTCTGCCAACAACATTTATTGAAGAGTCTATTTTTACTCCATTGTATGCATCTGCCCCCTTTGTTGAATATTAATTGACCATAGAGACGTGGGTTTATTTCTGAACTCTCTATTCTGTTCCGCTGATTTTTGTGTCAGTTCTTATTCATTACCAGACTATTTTGATTACAGTGGCCTTGTAGTTTGATATCAGGTATTGTGATCCCTCCTACTGTGTTGTTCTTTCTCAAAATTGCTGAGGCTATTCAGGGATTTTTTGGTTCCATATAAATTTTTGAAATATTTGTTTTGGATCTGTGAAGTATGTCATTGATATTTTAATAGGAATTGTGTTGAATCTATAGATTGCTTTGGGTAGTCAGGACATTTTAATGATGTTAATTCTTCCAATCCATGAATATGGTATGTGCTTTCGTTTGTTTGTATCTTCCTTGATTTCTTTCTTAAGTGTTCTGCGGTTTTCTGAGTATAGGTCTTTTATTTCTTTGGTTAAGTTTATTCCTAGTATTTTATTTTTCTTGTTGCTATAGTAATGAAATTTTCGTCGTAGTTTCTCTAATATTTCATTGTTTGTGTACAAAAATGCCCTCACTGTCTGAATATTGACTTTGTATCCTGCTGTTTTGCCAAATTCACTTATTAGGTGAGTAGTGTTTTGGTGGAGACTAGGATTTTCTACGTACACTCTCGTGTCATCTACAAACAAGGACAGTTTTACTTCCTCCTTTCCAGTTTGGATGCCTTTTATTTTTTTTCTTGTCTGATTGCTGTGGCCAGAACTCCCAGTCGTATGTTGAATCAAATGAGTTTTCTGATTTGAGCATTTAGCTTTTGAATTCTATTACATTTTGGTACCATGTAGTTTTTTTTTTAATGTCATTTTTTATATTATATTTGTTATTCCCTTTTCTGTAGGCTTTCAACAGACCTCACATCTCTCTTCTTATGAAATTATAACTCCTTGGAGATTAACTAGAGAACGAAGAGAAGCCCGTAGGCCCTATTCAAAACAGGTAAGTTATCTCTTGAGAAATATGTATGTATTCAAGTGTTTTTAAGGACAAAGGTGTTATTTTCAGATTGGTTCAGTGAGTAAATATAGGCCAAAAGCCAGTACAGAATCATACGTATGGCACTGATATTTATTGGATGTTACTCTAGTAAAAGTGGCATATTGATCCTTGGTATCTTTTCTTTAAAGACAAAATGGTCAACTTGAAACATAACAGAATGAAATGGTTAAATAAAATTCTAGGACCAGGGTATGAAGCTGATTACATAGATTCTTAACCCTTAAATGATAGCTGATGCTTACAGTGATCTTGTAATAATAATAAGTAACCTCTCTCTTAGTTTGTGATTAGTAGAATACTTCATATTGTATTTTCCCAGACACTGGAGAATAGTAGTGTGTTCTATGCATATATTTCATATTGGGAATGTTTACTCAAAAGTAAGTTTTATCTCCATATTGGAAGAAACCTACTGTGATGTTAAGGGGGTAACCGGTGCACAGAAATTGTTTTTTATACTATTTTGTCTTACTCTTAACTTCAGAAACAGTCTATTTGGGCTGAAACTGATTTTTCAAACTCTTTAACTTTGTAGAATTATAATTTAACTTTATTATAATTTAACAGTAGCAGATAATGAAGGGTAGAGTTTATTCCCACCAAATTGCTGATGTGTTTATAAATATAAGACAGCTTGCACTTGTTTGGGGACTGGGCATAGTAAAAAGAACACTGGGGTTTAGATTCAGGAGCTTTTAGCTTCAGCCCTTCATTTTCTCTATGAGTAAGAAATACATGAGTCTAAGATCTTCTTCCAGGGGAACAATTTATAATATTTGCTTGTTTGTTTTTGAACTGGGCATTCTACTGTTTTTTTTTTTTGTTGTTGTTGCCTTAGATTAGAATTATTTTGTGCTTGCTTCATTACTTTTCTCTTTTTCTTAACTAGCATAGGGACTATGTTTTCTTCTTTATTGTGACTCTGATCGTATCTTCATCAGTACTGCACACAGAGATACTTGCGATCATAATAAACTTCATTCATGTGCCCCCATAAGTATTTGGAAAAGGGGAAGTGCTGTTTAGGGATGGGGGATATGACAGGAAATAAAACAGACAAAAATTTGTGTCCTTATGGAGCTTCCACTTTAGGGGGAGAGAGACAATAAACAAATAATATAGATTAATAATACAGAGTACTTGTCAAGGTGGTAATAAGTGGTCTGGAGAAAATTAAAAGCAGGAAGGGGAATAAGGAGTGTAGAAATAGGAGTGGGGTGGGGAAGGGTGGTTTGTGTTTTTTTTAGCAGTACATCTTGGGTAGGCCTTACTGAGAAGGTAACCCATGAGTGAAGACCAGAAGGAGGGGAGTGAGCTATCCAGGCACATATTTGAGGAAAGAATACAGTATCACAAAAGAGTTCTGACTCTCAGAAGAATTCTCAGAGGAGATGACAGTGACATTTTTATATCAGATGATTGGCCAAGAGCAGAAAGGTTAGAAAGGTGCATGCCAAAACTGGGGTGATGGGAGGAGCTTGGTATTTTTGATGCCTCAGTGGAGATCCAGGAAGATGACAAAGGCTTCTCAGGCTCGCACTCAGGATGTGAAAGTAGAATGCCAGGATCTGGGATCCAGGTCTGGAAATCAGATGTTGATGTGCCCCCGTAGAGGAAATGATGCTATTTCTTGGGAAGATAGTAACTTAGAGTCCAGACACAGTAGGGGAAATCAGAGGACACTTCTGATGACATTATTTGTTGAGTTTTTCCATGATGCTCTCTTTTGTTAAAGAGTTAAGGCAAAGTTGGATCCTGGTTCTAGTGATCACATTAAACATTTCTGGTTAATGAACTGGTGAGTTGCCCGGGAATCTGTTTCAGAGTTGTTTGAGGTAGAGAAGAGGATCCCATGAGCTTGAGGGTGTGTAAGTGCAAGTTACCTTAGGTCACTTCATTGACTCTGAGATGCCAATTTATGGTAAAAGCCTGCTATCATTTAATGTACCCCTGATTAAGAAAGAAGCTGAGTGCTACTAGTCAGACTCCTGTGTCTTTGTAGGATTCATCCTGAATTCAGAGATGTTCATGTGTGGGAGAAAATGTGTTTTAGAATTGATGCAGTGTGGTAGGTCCTGTGAAGATACAAAATTGTAAGAGTGTATGCACTTCTTTTCAATTTTCAGATAACTAGAACTAGGGATAATTTCATGAACCCAAGAAGTTTATTTCATTGAAACGAAAGGAAGAACCACTTTATAGTGTAGGTAATACATGGATGGACTGTACAAAAATAATTCCTGAAGTTACAGCTCAGTTCTATAATGAATTTAAGAAGAGTTTAGATAAATATGCAGGCAGTTTTCTACAATAGGCTATTAAAGGAAAGCAGGGATGGTCAGAGGATTTTCTGTTCTTTAAGAGCAGATGTAGGTTTCTCCTGTAAAACAATTTCCATCAGTACCAAATTACTTTAATGGAGGCTGGAGTTTC
>VMDR010022854.1:5127-16066 GCA_007922815.1 Macrotus californicus | reverse complement strand
TGCACAAAAAACCTAAACCCAACATCATACTCAATGGGCAAAAACTAAAACTTTCTCCTTAAGATCGGGAACAAGACAAGGATGTCTGCTTTCACCACTTCTATTTAACATAGTATTGGAAGTCCTAGCCACAGTGATCAGACAAGAAGAAGAAATAAAAGGCATCCAAATTGGAAAAGAAGAAGTTAAACTGTCATTATTTGCAGATGATGTGACAGTATACATAGAAAAACTTATAGTCTCCACCTAAAATTACTTGACACAATAAGTGAATTTGACAAAACAGTGGGACACAAAGTCAATATTCAGAAAGTGAAGGCATTTTTGTGCACCAACAATGAAATATCAGAAATAGAACCTAGGAAAAAATCCCATTTGCTATAGCAACAAGAAAAATAAACTACCTAGGAATAAACTGAACCAAACAGGTAAAAGACCTGGGCTTGGAAAACTACAGAACACTGAAGAAAGAAATTAAGGAAGACACAAATAAGTGGAAGCATATACTGTGTTCATGGATTGGAAGAATTAACATCATTCAAATGTCCATACTATTCAAAGCAATCTATAGATACAACACAATCTCTATTAAAATATTAATGACATATTCACATATCTAGAACAAAAATTTCAAATTTTATATGGAACCAGAAATGACCCTGAATAGCCTCAGCATCTTGAGATAGAAAAACAAAGTTGGAGGGATCAAAATACCTGATATCAAACTATATTACAAGGCCATTGTAATCAAAACACTGGTACTGGCATAAAAACAGACACATATACCAATGGAACAGAATAGAGAGATCAGAAATAAACCCATGTCTATATGATCAATTAATATTTGACAAAGAGAGCAGGATCATAGAATGGAGTCAAAATAGCCTCTTCAGTAAATGGTGTTGGGAGATCTGGACAGGTATACACAAAAAAGTGAAACAAGACCACCAACTTGCACCAAACACCAGAATAAATTCAAGATGGATAAAAGACCTAAATATATGTCATGACACCATAAAAATCCTAGAGGAAAATATAGGCAGGAAAATTTCAGATATTCCATGCAGCAATATTTTTGCCTATATATGCCCTAGGGCAAGGGAAAGACAGCAAAGAATAAACAAATGGGACTACATCAAATTAAAAGGCTTCTGCATGGCTACAGGAACCATCATCAAAATGAAAAGAGAACTGACCATATGGGAAAACATATTTGCCAATTATGTCTCAGACAAGAGTTTGATTTCCACAATATATAAAGAACTCACAAGACTCAAAATCAGGAAGACAAAAACCCAATTAAAAAATGGGCAAAGTACCTCAATAGGCACTTCTCCAAGAAGGACATACGGATGGTCCACAGGTATTTGAAAGAATGCTCAATATCACTAGCTATCATGAAAATTAAAGGCATGATTAAAAGACAAATACCATATGATCTCACCTGTAAGAGGAGCTTAATGAACAAAACAAACAGGGAACATAGAAACAGAGGCATGGAAAAAAAAGAACAGACTGACAGCGACCAGTAGGGAGGGTAAAGAGGGGTAATGGTGTAAAGAAGGAGAAGGAACTAGTTAAAGAGCATGTATGAATGACCCATGGGCATGGACCATGGTGTGGGGTTTGACTGTGGGAGCAGGGTGGTGAGCTGGGCAAAGCAGAGCAAAGAGAGAAAATTGGGACAACTGCAATACAACAATAAAATATTTAATGAAAAAGAAAATATTGTGGAATTTCTTATTTGATTCATGAAGTATTTAGCAGTGTGTTGTTTATTTTCTAAATATTGGGATTTTCTTAGATATCTTAATGTCATTTATTTTAATTTAATTTTGTTGTGGTCAAAGAACATAATTTTGTCACCAGCCTTCTAAATTTATTGAGGTTTCTTTTATGGTAAAATATATGGTCATTTTTGATGAACATATCATTATGTACTTGAAAGGAATGTATGTTTGACAGTTGTTTTAGACACAGTATTCTATAAATATCAATTAGGACAGAGTGGTATTTGATAGTGTACAGATACTCAATGTCTTGCTGATATTTTGCCTACTTGTTTTATCATTTCCTAAGATTAGGCTATTAAAACCCTTCCATGATTGTGGAATTGTCATTTTCTTTCTTTAAATTTGTCAGTTTTCCCTTCATATATTTAGTGGCTCTATCCTTAGGTACATACACATGCATAATTGTTAGGTATCCTTAAAGAACTGACTTTTTTTGTTCTTGAAACACCTCTCTTTATCTCTGTAACACTTCTATCTTTATATCTATTTTAACTGATATTAATATAACTACATCAGCATTTTTATACTTACTGTTTGCCTGGTAGATATTTTTGTATCCATTTACTTTCACTTTGCATGCATCTTCACAATTGTTATGTTTCTTTTTTAAAAAAAAATTATTGTTGTGCAATTATAGTTGTCCTCATTATCCTCCACTACTCTCCCCTGCCCACCCAGCCCTTCCTCCCACATTCAATCCTCCCCACCCTGTTGTCCTTGTCAATGGGTCCTTTATATTTATTTCTTGACCTGACCCTTTCCCTTCTATCCCCTGTTATCCCCATCCCCAACTCCTCTGGTCACTGTCCATTTGTTTTTTATTTCCATGTCTCTGGTTCTGTTTTGCTTACTTTGTTTGTTTGTTGATTAGTTACCATTTATAAGTGAGATCATATGGTATTTGTCTTTCACTGCTTGGCTTATTTCATTTAGCATAGTACTCTCCAGTTCCATCCATGCTATCATGAAAGGTAGGAGTTCCTTCTTTCTTTCTGCTCCATAGTATTCCATTGTGTAAATGTACCACAGGTTTTGACCTTTACTGATGGTCACTTAGGCTCTTTCCAGCACTTGGCTATTATAAATAACATTGCTATGAACAAAGGGGTGCATAGGTTCTTTTGAATTGGTATTTCAGGATTCTTAGGGTATAATCCCAGCAGTGGAATCACTGGGTCAAAAGGCAGTTCAATATTTAGTTTTTTGAGGAAATTCCATACTGGTTTCAACACTGGCTGCACCAGTAACCAGTCTGCAGTTTCACCAACAGTGCACTAGGGTTCCTTTTCACCACAAACTTGCCATCACTTGTTTGTTGATTTGTTAATGATGGCCATTCTGACTGGTATGAAGTGGTATCTCACTGTACTTTTCATTTCCATCTCTCTGATGGCTAGTGATGTTTAGCATCCATTTATATGTCTATGGGCCCTCTCTATGTCCTCCTTGGAGAAGTGTCTGTTCAGGTCTTTTGCCCATTTTTTTAATTGGGTTGTTTGTCTTACTGGTGTGGAGTTGTTTGAGTTCTTTATATACTTCGGAAATCAAACTCTTGTCTGAGGTATCATTGGTGAATATGTTTTCCCATATGGTTGATTCCCTTTTCATTTTGCTGATGTTTTCTTTAGACATGCAGAAGACTTTTAATTTGATGTAGTCCCATTTGTTTCTTCTTTCCTTTATATCCCTTGCTCTAGGGTACATATCTGTGAAAGTATTGCTGCATGGAATATCTGAGATTTTCCTGCCTGTGTTTTCCTCTAGGGCTTTTATGTTGTCATGATTTACATTTAAGTCTTTTATCCATTGATGTGTTTCTTGTATACAGAATATATTTGGGTCTTGTTTTATATCGGTGCTGGGAATCTCTGGCTTTTAATTGGAGCACTTAGTCTATTAACATTTAATATAATCATTGTTGTAATTGGATTTAGATCTGCTATTTCTTACTTGTTTTTCTTCTGATTTTTCTCTCTTAAATTCATTTTGATTATTTGAATACATTTTAGAATTGTATTTTCCCTGTACTACTTTTTTGCATTCTGTTCATTAGTATCTTACAATATAACATTCTGAACTTTTTACAGGGTACTTTGGGTAAACATATTACTTTACATAAAGTAAAGAAACCTTATAATTGTGTACTTGAAAGAAACTTTAGTCTACTCTTAAGGGTCTTTTGGCTGGTCTAAGAATTAAATAAACATGAAATAGATAGGTAAGGGAAAATGACCAAATTTAATTCCATATGTATGTATGGGAACCCCAAATATGGGAAAGCCAGAGACCCCCACATACTTGAAAAAGTTTCAGGGACAGAAAGGGAAAATAAGGTTATTTATGATATTCAGAGCTAAGGATCACCTTGGGACTTCAGATGGGAGGAAGGTCATTTCAGGACAGTAAGAAGAGCAGAGAGATATTCAGTAATTTGAACATTGACCTACAGTATAAGATAGGTTACAAGAAGTTATTTCTAGTGTTAACTCTTATTATGGGGAAAGCCCTTAACTTAAATTCTTTAAAGGAGAGGTGAAAGTTTTTCATGCTTTCAGGGCTTGATTGCCTTCAGCTCAAAAAAATTTAAATGCTAAAGTGATACATTTTGAAGAGGCCTGTTCTGAACTCTTATATAAGCAACCAGGTAGGTCCATTAAATGTACTGATTTTGATCATCCTTAACCCTTTCGGTACGAGCGCCGGATATATCCGGCACTCATCTGATGACCTGTGTGGACGAGCACCGGATATATCCGGCGCCCATACAATGGCTCACAATGGCTCACCTCGTACAGCGGGAGTGTCGCGGCGGAAAGAGTGCTGGTACCAAAAGGGTTAAGAGTCAAAGGGAGAAAGCTAGTTGTCTTCAAAATATTAAATTTCCTAGATTCTTTGATATTAATAACTCAGGCCTTAATATTAATTTATTGCATATTCTGTGACTACCAACCCTCCTAGACACATAACCATACTTCCCACCATGCTCAGGGATCCTTGCAAGTGTAACTTCTACAGCATATCATCTGAGGAAGGGTTAGCCTCGTGTGGCTCCATTACTTTCAACATGAGATCTCCCATTCAAGAATAAAAGTAGACAAACCCTGAAAAAGCCTGTCTATAGATAGGGGACTATGAAGTATCCTGAGGTAAAACCTTCTGTCTAGTTGTAAGCTATAGCAACTATATTTTCTGAGAAGTACAGAGAACTTATTATGTGCAGATGAATATGGAAATACTATGAGACAGATGTAGAGATGATGAGGAACCACTTGGAATTATGAGTCATTGTGACACTAAAACTGTGAATAATAAAAACTGAGGAGTAGGGGAAAGAAAATTGCATAAATTATGTGGAAGTTAATTGGAAGAGGAAGAGACATGTAAAGATCTATAAAAAGCAGCAGATTCTGAACAACTGACTAAGTCTCATCCATGGTGAGCTCTACAGTGATGATGTAATAGCTATTAGCATTGTTGACCCATTTTTTTTTCTTTCTTAGCACCTGGTAGGACTGTACTTCCAGCCTCTACCAGGTGAGTCTGTCTGGCCAAGTTTTGAGTCTCAGTGAGTTCTGAGCAGAGTGGTGTATGTATTTGTGGGATGGGGCACTTGCTTGCCAAGGTGAGAGTCCACCAAACTTCTCTTTCCCTCAGGCACAGAGACCAGCAGTGCTCAATATGATAGCTGTTCTATGAGCCCAGGATCCTGAATAACCATGGTGAATACAGCACCCTGCTGGCCAGCAAAAAAACAAGTGGTTTAAAACAACAACAATAAAAATAAACCTTTGTTGTTTTAGGTTTGAAGAATGTTTATTAACCCAGTACTGCTTAGCTCATCCTGACTATCAAAAAGATCTATGAAGTCTTGCTTCTGAAATCCTTAAAACTATCTTGTTTCTAATTACAGCCATTGTGAGACTTCTTTATAAAGCACTTCCTGTTCCTGGGCTCTTGAGGGGTCTTTTATGGGATGAATTGTATGCTCCCAAAATTCATATGCTGAAGTCTTAGTCTCCACTACTGCAGAATGCGACTGGATTTGGAGATAGTGTAAAGAGGTAATTAAGTTAAAATTATATCATAATGGTGGGACCCTAAGCCAATAGGACTGTGTCCTTATAAAAAAGGAAGAAACACTAAGAGTTCACCCAGCAAGAAGGCAGCCAGGTGAAAGCCAGGAGGGGAGATCTTACCAGAAACCAACCCTGTTGGCACTTTGATTTTAAACTGCCAGCATCCAGAAATGTGAGAAATACACTGCTCTTATTGAAGCCACCCAGTATGTGCCCTTTTAAGTGACAGCCCTAGTAGACTAACAAAGGATGTATATCTTCCTGATTGCCTTGTGTATCTTTTAATTAGTCCTCATTACTTGATCTTGCCATGAACTCTGTTAAAAAATAATAAGTAAATATTGAGTCTACACACGTGTAAAAAGCATTGGAAGTTCAGAGTTACAACAGAGTATAGTAAAATAATCTTCACTGTATGTCAGGTACTGTAAAGGTATAGAGAATATCAAGAACTGTATTCATCAATTTTACACAGGAAATTAAATAATCAATCCAGTTAGTTATCTATTTTGTATGAAGGGGCACTGGCTCATTAAGTGCAGTTGTAGAGCAGTTCCTTGACAAATATTTGTTCTGACCATTAAAGAAAATCACCTTAGAAACCAGCAATTACCCTGCTGGCACTGCAAAATAATGTAAAAGCAGAGAAAGGGGGAAGGTTTTTAGAGCTTTTAAAGGAAGAAAACAGAATATCTGCAAGCTAGGACAAAAGGTTAATTACACATGGGATTTTTCAAACCTCCTCTGAACAATTTGTTGATTAGAACCTCAGAGAACAGAGTCTAGGAAGATGAACTGAACAGACATCAGAAAATTTAATAAAGATGCCATGTGTCAGTGGTGGGATTTTATTGATTTAGAGAAAGGCAAAGGCATTCCTTTTAAGAACTCATTTTCAGTTTAAAAGGTTGGAAAATTTTTCTTAGCTTGAAGAATGTTAGGGTGGAAGAATGCCTTATTTTATACTTGTAATTACCACCTACTTGTCAATTACTGCCAAATATGCACCTTCATTCTATCTTTCCCCCAGATTCTAGCCTCATATTTCTAAAACTATTAGAAAATTCTCTTCAATGGCCTGTAGATTTCAAATTCAGCAGCTTAAAACTAACCTAACAATAATTGCCTACCCTCCTCCCCACCAACACTGGTTCTTCACTCATGACTTCACTGGTCTTTCTCCTTCACACCAACCTGGAGCAAATGCCCATAGGACTATCTTTCATTATTGGTGTTAGAACATCTATGAACAGGAGAGGCTATTTAATCTTGACACTTTTTAAATTATAAAAGCATAGATCATTTGTGATCAGTAGATTCAAGTTCACTGAAGACCAGCTTGGTGATTTGCTTCTTTTGAGATGGTAACTTTGGCACAGAAAAAAGAGCAGTTTTCAATTGAAAGTAGTTCACAGTAATATTTTTTATGAATGAATAAATGAAGAATAAATAAATGAATGACTTTGGCTCAGGCTCAATCAAACTGTACTAAACTTTATTTTTATCATAAAAGAGTTAGATTTCATGATCTCTCAGTTTCCTCCCATAATGTTGGTTTAATACTCACTAATGGCCAAAACTGATCCTGGATGGTAGGGAGTGACATACAGATAACCACAGCCTGGAGCCAGAATGAATGGCTTTGTCTCTGACCAATGTCCTGGATGTGATGTTGCAGAGGGGGCCTGTATAACAGGTTCTGCTAGATACTGTTCATTTTACATCATCAAGGAAACTATAGGGAAACTATTTGTCAACCAGCTCTACCCAAACAGCCAGGTTATGGGGCTTTCCACATAATTCTGAGTATATGTTTCCACAGCAAGGCTCACCACACCCATCACACCTTTGAGAATGTGTGCACACATGTAGTTTGTGATGGGGGAGCTGTTGAAGACCACTGAACTCAGAAGCACTTGGCTGTGTTTGCAGTTCTTGGTTTTTCTTCCACATCAATAATTTCTATTAATGTATTATGTACTCTCCTAGGAAATCTCTATGGCTTAAAAGGGCTATATGAAAATAAGGAAGAATAGGTTCTTCTGTGGTTGTTGGATTTGAAGAATATATAAATGGAAAGAGATAAGTGTTCTGGGGTGTAGCTCCTCAAAGGCGGGGATGATGCCCACTTACCTTTGCATGGCTGTGCTCATTTTGATTATTCCCTAAAGCTTTAGGAGAGTTTGATTTTCTCCTTAAGTTTTGTTTTTTCAAATACATTTCCATAGCTGCTCACCCCTACTTCCTGAATAAGGGACAACTGGATACCAGCAAGACTTTGTCCTTTTTCCTTGCACTTGCAAACTTTCACCATCACAAAGTGTCTAACAGCATAGGCTGGCTGAAAACTGATTTGTATAATTCAAACTTCAGTCATTCTGTTTCATCAACCAGAAGAATATGAACCAAACACATTTTTATGAATCAAATTTGAGGAATTTCAATGAAATAATGGTTGATGTGTCCCTCTCTGCCCCTCATTGCCTCAGCATGCCCCTGAATTATTAACATGCACCTGAACAACAGATCTATAGGGCTGCTGGTTCATAGGATTTTGCAGCTCAGACCTGAGACATGCAGAAGGTAAATGTGTCACGCAGATGGAGAAGTTTAGGAGTCAAATGCAGCCTCCTCTAGGAAGGTGAGCCTCCATCACCTCTAATACCCTTGTTTGTGGGGACCTATTGACACTGGGTGCCTTCTGGCCCTCTCTTCTCCCAGCTCCTCCCACCTTCCCAAACTGGTCCAGCATCATCACAAGCTATTTGTGTGTGCTGTATCTGATACACACACATATACACACTCATACCTATATACTCATTACACTCCCCCTCCCAGGCACAGACCTGTACAGCCACCACCATATCTCACTGTCAATGGCAGTTGTAGGCAGAGGAGAAGTCACCAGACAAACTTCCAGAAGCTTTGTCTGAGTACATGGCTAAAGGAAAATGTCTGGGTCCTGGGCTGGGTGGGCACCAGATACCTGCCTGACCCCACAGCGAGTCAGAAGCAGCCCAGGGGGGATGTCCTATAACTTAGTTGTTCTTGTGTGTCCCTTACCTGCAGCTAACCCAGCAAGGCTACATGTCCCTGTTTGTCTGAGTTTTAGGCCTTATCCTCATTTCTTCTCAGACAGGTACCAACTAGACTGCTTTCTTCTGTGGAACTTCTTCTCACATACAGAAGGGAAACCTGCTCTGTGCCAAGCACCTATGTGTCTTATTTCATACCTTCCTCAAAACCACTCTTTGAGGTTAGATTAACCATTAGAAACTGAAGCACAAAAGGTTCCTGCTCAAGATCGCACAGCTTATAGGTTCAAGTCTCCTATATATACTGAACTCTCTACATTCTTGGCCAGAAGAAACTGTTCACTTATAAAGGTTTCTGGAGCCCTTAACCTTCTACACTAGGAGCCAAAATAAAATGAAAAGAAATAAGATAAAAAGAAGGCAAGAAAAAGTTGCCTACCATTCTCCCTTCAAGGGTCTGGTCAAGTTTGTACACAGCTCTTCTCTAGAAAAACCTGAAAGCTTCCAGCCAAGATGGAGGCATAGATAGACACACTATGCCTCCTTGTACAACCAAAAGAAGGACAACAACAAATTTTAAAACAAAAAACAACCAGAACTGACAGAAAATCGAACTGTATGGAAGTCCGACAACCAAGGAATTAAAGAAGAAACATTCATTCAGACCAGTAGGAGTGGTGGAGATGGGGAGCCCGGCGGACAGGACTCTTGTGGCAGGGCGCGGATTGGGGCAAGGTGCGGAGGTGGACTAGGCAGTCCCACACCCTCATGCGGATAAACCAGGAGGAAAAACTAGGGAGCGAGACAGACTCCACAATCCAGAGTTCCAGTATGGAGAAATAAAGCCTCAAAGCCTCTGATTGGAAGCTCTTGTGGGGGTTGAGGCGGCAGCAGCAGGAGAAACTCCCAGCCTCACAGGAGAGTTAGTTGGAGATACCCACAGGGTCCAGAACATGCACACTCACCAGGGAATCAGTGCCAGAATCAGCACCAGAGAGGCCCAATTTGACTGTGGGTAGTGGGAAAGTCACTGAAAACTGGCATAGAGCGGAGCAAATGCCATTGTTCCCTCTTGGACCTGGCCCCACGTACAGCGTCACAACACATCGATGTGGTTGCCCAGTCCTGGTGAAAGCCTAAGTCTCCACCCTTTACTACGTAACAGGCATGCCAAGACAACAAAAATGGCCCAAATGAAAGAACAGATCAAACCTCCAGAAAAAATACAACTAAATGATGAAGAGATAGCCAATCTATCAGATGCATGGTTCAAAACACTGGTAATCAGGATGCTCAAAGACTTGGTTGAATTTGGCCACAAATTAGATGAACAAATGAAGGATACAATAAGGGAAATGAACGAAAATGTACAGGGAACCAACAGTGATGGGAAGAAAAACGGGACTCAAATCAATGGTGTGGACCAGAAGAAAGAAAGAAACATTCAAGCACAACACAATGAAGAAACAAGAATTCAAAAAAATGAGGAGAGGCTTAGGAACCTCCAGGATGTCTTTAAATGTTCCAATATCTGGATCATAGGGGTGCCAGAAAGAGAAGAGGAAGAGAAAGAAATGGAAAACTTATTTGAACAAATAATGAAGAAAAACTTCCCCAATCTGGCAAAAGAAATAGACTTCCAGGGGGTCCAGGAAGCTCAGAGAGTCCCAAAGAAGTTGGACCCAAGGAGGAACACACCAAGGCACATCATAATTACATTACCCAAGATGAAAGATAAAGAAAGAATCTTAAAAGCAGCAAGAGAAAAGGAGACAGTAACCTACAAAGCAGTGCCCATAAGACTGTCAGCTGATTTCTCAAAAGAAACTTTACAGGCGAGAAGGGGCTGAAAGAAGTATTTCAAGTCATGAAAGGCAAGGAACTACATCCAAGATTACTCTATCCAGCAAAGCTATCATTTAGAATGGAAGGGCAGATAAAGTGCTTCCTAGATAAGGTCAAGTTCAAGGAGTTCATCATCACCAAGCCCTTATTCTATGAAATGTTAAAGGGACTTATCTAAGAAAAAGAAGAT
>VMDR010022853.1:0-15967 GCA_007922815.1 Macrotus californicus | reverse complement strand
TAAGCAAACAACTAGAACAGGAATAGAATTACAGAAATGGAGATCACACAGAGGGTTATCATCAGGGGGGTGGGCAGGGAGAGAGGGGAAAAAGGTATAACCCTAGTAAATATTTATGCAACCAAGCAGGAGCACCTAAATATGTAAAGCAAATCTTGACAGACATAAAGGAAGAGATTGACAGAAATACAGTTATAGCAGGGAATTTTAACACTCCCATTGGCTTCAACAAGTAGATCTTCCAGACCTAAAATCAACAAGAAAATTGTAGCCTTAAATTATTCACTAGATGAAATATATTTAATTGATATCTTCAGAGCATTTCACTCCAAAGCAGGAGAATATACACTCTTTTCAAGTGCACATGGAATGTTTTCTAGGATAGACCACATGTTAGGATACAAAAACAAATCTCAATAAAGTTAAGAAGATTGAAATCAGATGAAGCATATTCTCTAACCATAAGCAATGAAACTAGAAATCAATCACAAGAAGTAAACTAAAAAATGCACAAAGACATGGAAGGTAAATGACATGTTATTAAACAATGAATGGATTAACAATGAAATGAAGGAAAAATCAAGAGATACCTTGAAACAAATGGAAATTGGAACACAACAACCCAAAATCTGTTGGACACAGTGAAAGCAGACCTAAGAGGGAAATTCATAGTATTACAGGCCCATATAAAGAAACAAGAAAAATATCAAAGAAACAATCTAATTTTACACTTAAAGGAACTTGGAAAAGAGCAAAAACCAAGCCTAAAGTGAGTAGAAGAAAGGAAATAATAAAAATCAGATCAGAAATAAGTTAAATAGAGTCTAAAAAACAATACAAAACATTTAAGAACCCAAGAGTTGGTTCTTTGGAAAGATAAACAAGATTGACAAAACTTTAACTAGACTCAGTAAGAAAAAAAAGAGGACCCAAATAATTAAAATCAGAAATGAAAGAGAAGTAACAACTGATGCCAAAAGAAAGCAAAGGATTGTAAGAAAGTGTTATTAACAACTATGTATATGCCAATACATTGGACAATGTGTATGAAATGGATAAGTTCTTAGAAACATACAATCTTCCAAAATTAAATCAGGAAGAATCAGAGAATCTCAACAGACTAAACCTAGTGAAACTGAAGCAGTAATCAAAAAACTCTCAAAATAAAGGACCCATGGACAAGGACAATGGGGATGAGGGACAAGGACAAGGGGGATGAGGGAGGATTGAATGTGGGAGGGAGGTGGGCAGGGAAGGGGAGAGTAATGGAGGGGAAAAAAGGAACTGGAATTGAACCACAATAAAAAATCTTTTAAAAAATTCTCAACAAACAAAAGTCCTGGACCAGGTGGCTTCATAGGTGAACTTTTGCAAACATTTTAAGAAGAATTAACAGTTATTCTTCTCAAACAATTCCAAAATATTTAAGAAGAGGGCAGTCTCCCAAGTTCATTCTACAAGGCCAGCATTATCCTAATTCCCTAGCCAGATAAAGACACTACAGAAAAAGAAAATTATAGGCCAATATCTCTATAATATTGAACATAGCTGCTAAAATCCTCAACAAAATATTAGCAAATCAAATACAGCAACACATGAAAATGATCATACAATGTTACCAAGTGGGATTTATTCCAGGGATGCAAGGTTGGTACAATATCCACAAATCAATAAATGTGATACATCACATGAATGAAATGAAGGATAAAAAAATCACATAATCATATAAATAGATACATAAAAAGCATTTGATAAAATCTAGCACCCATTTATGATAAAAACTCTCAGCAAAGTGAGAATAGAGGGAACATACCTCAATATAATAAAGGCCATATATGACAAACCCACTGTCAACATCATACTCAATGGGGAAAAACTACAAGTATTCCCCTAAGATCAGGAACAAGATAAGTATGTCCATTTTCACCTCTCATATTCAATATGGTGTGGAAGTCCAGGACATAGCAATCAGACAAGAAGAAGAAACAAAAGGCATCCAAATTGGAAAGGAAGAAATAAAACTGTCATTATTTGCAGATGATATAATACGATATAGACAGAACCCTAAAGATCCCACCAAAAAACTACTAAACCTAATAAATAAATTTAGTAGAGTAGCAGAATACAAAATTAATATCCAAAAACCAGTTGCATTTTTATATAGCAATAATGAAATATCAGAAAGGGAAATTAAGAAAATAATCCCACTTACAATTGCTTCAAAAAGAATAAAATACCTGGGAATAAATTTAACCACGAATATAAAAGACCTATACTTGGAAAATTATAAGACACTGAGGAAAGAAATTGAAGAAGATACAATTAAATTGAAATATATACTATGTCCATGGATAGGAGGAATTAACATCATTGAAATCTCCCTACTACCCAAAGCAATGTACAGATTCAATGCAATTCCTATCAAGAGTCCAACGAGGTATTTCACAGAACTAGAACAAATATTCCAAAATTTATATGGAACCATAAAAACCCCAAATAGCAACAACAATCAGAAACAAGAACAAAGTTGGAGGAATCATGCTACCTTATAACAAACTATAGTATAAGGCCATAGAAATCAAAATAGCCTGGTACCAGGTTAAAAACAGACATGTAGATCAATGGAACAGAATAGAGAGCCCAGAAATAAACTCACACCTACACAGTAAATTAATATTTGACAGAGGGGGCAAAAACATACGATGGGTTAAAGATAGTTTATTCAATAAATGGTGTTGGGAAAAATAGACAGATATATACAAAAAATGAAACTAGACCACCTTTTATATGCCCCACATAAGAATGAACTCAAAGTGGATTAAAGACTTAAATGTTGGACTCAAAACCAGAAAAACATAGGCAGTAAAATCTCACACATTTCTTGTAGCAATATTTTTTCTGATGTATTTCCTTGGGCAAGGGAAACAAAAGAAAAAATAAACAAATGGGAATACATCAATCTAAAAAGTTTTTGCACAGCAAAAAAATGATCGACAAAATGAAAAGACAACCCACTGACATACATCTAGTAAGGGTATAATTTCCAAAATTTATAAAGAACTTATAAAATTTATCACTAGCCCTCACCAGTGTGGCTCAAATGGCTGGTCATCATCCCACAAAGCAAGAGGTCACTGGTTTGATTTCTGGTCAGGGCACATGCCTGGGTCCAGATTAAGTCCCTGCTCAGGATGTACCAAAGGCAACTGATTAGTGTTTCTCTCTCACATCAATGTTTCTCTCCCTCTCTTTCTCTCTCCCTTCCTCTCTCTCTAAAAATAAATAAATAAAATCTTTAAAACTCAACACCAAAAAAACCCCAAACAGTTCAATTAAAAAATGGGCAAAGGGCCTGAATAGACATTTCCCCAAATAGGACATACAGATGGCTGATAGACATATGAAAAGATGCTCAACATCACTAATAATCAGAGAAATGCAAATTAAAACGATAATGAGATGTCAGTTCACAACTTTCAGAATGGCTGTCATCAGTACATCAATAAACAAGTGCTGGTGAGGATGTGGAGAAAGGGAAACCCTGATGCACTATTGGTGGGGATGCAGACTGGTACAGCCACTGTGGAAAGCAGTATGGAGGTACTTTAAAAAATTTTAAATGAAACTGCCTTATGACCCAGTGATTTCACATATGTTAATTTATCCCCCCAAAAAACCCTGAAATGCTAATTTAAAAGAAAATAAGCACCTCACCTCAATGTTCATTGCAGCATCATTTACAATAGCCAAGATATGGAAGCAGCCCAAGTGTCCATCAGTAAATGAGTGGATAAAACAGCTATGGTACATTTACATGATGTAATACTACTTGGCTGTAAAAAAAGAAGAAAATTTTATCCTTTGCAATAGTGTGGATGGACCTGGAGAACACTATGCTAAGTGAAATAAGCCAGTCAGAGAAATAAAAGTACCATGTGATTTCATTCATATGTGAAATCTAATGAACAAATTGAACTAACAAGTAAAATAGAGACAGACTCATAGATGGAGAGAAGATGACAGCTCAGGGCACAGGGTTAGGGTGAGGATGGAGGGATCGAGCAAAAAAGACAAAGAACTCATGGACACGGACAACAGTGTGGTGATTGCCGGGGGGTGAGGGGGTGGGTATAGGTAGAAGTGGAATAAATGGTATTGAAAAAAATACACAATATAAAGTGAACTATTCAAAACAAAAAATCCCATGAGGCAAATGTTAGAATTTTTATTTTACAGATGTAGAAAGCCCCAGGGAGAAAAGTTCTGACAGAGAATTGTCAGTTGTAATATTGTCTTAATTTTTTTTCAGTTAGTTTAAGGGTACATCACTTGGCTTCTCTCAATCCCAATTTATCCTACTAAACACTCTCAAAATTAGGCCCACTGACTTTCCTGTCACACCTCTTAAATCAGATCAGGGGTCAGTTCAGCCAAAGAGCTGCGGGGGCAGGGCGGGCAATGAATAACAACTTGGAAGCTGTCACCACAACATTTCCACTTAGAATTCCTTGTGCAACCCCACTCACAACGGGAAAAAGGCAAACTCACTGCCCATCCCTGCTGAAGCACACAGAGCCCTCCAGTACATTTCCAGTGGAAACTTAAAACCCTTTGCCAATGCTGGCCTACCTTTGATCAACAGATTTGCAAAAACCATAAGAATTTGACTTATTGACTAAAATGGGCTCAGTATACCCTACCCAATGATTCACTTTTCAGAATGCTAAGCTTTGAATGTGCTTTTTCTTGCTTTCATTATCATGCATTATAGATTTTTTTTAAAAAGAAAGAAAAGAAACCATGGCTCCTCTCTGTCTTCCAATTGCATGTCATGAGGAAAACTATATAATTCCAGTTCTAGATAAGGAAAATGGGATGAAGAAAGAGTTGGGAGAGAGTATTCCAGGAGTTATCAGCACTGTATTGGACACTACCAGAGATCACTTGGCCGAAGCTCGCTTAGTGTTGGTATCGCTCATCTCCCTTTCTTAACAGTAATATAATTTTCTTCATGCTTCATCCACCCTACTGCAGCCCATATGCTTTAGCAGAAGATGAGTCCATCCCCTTCCAGCCCCCTTGCTTCACGATTGGCTCAGGTAACTGATCAGCAAAGGAAACTCTCTTCCATCTCCTTTGGCAAACTGTACAATCATAGGAGCAGAAGGAGAGGTTCTTGATCCTCCTTTGTCCAGGGCCCTTTTCTCATCCTAACCCATGATGTAAAATGCATCATAATGGTTCTGTCCTCGTTCTTTTGTTTTTTATTCTCACTCAACAATGTGTAGGAGATCTTGCCATTTCAGCACATATACTCATATAGCCTGATTTGGGGCTGCTTGATGTTGCTGCTTCTTTTGCTAACCTTTAGTGTGAACAGGACAAATATCACCTCTCTGTATTGTCCCCTGGATTATCTATTCTTTTTTCACTGCAGGCTGAGACCTGTTAGCTCAAAAGCCTGCTGACATCAAATTCAAATTTTTACACATGCAATTATTTTTAAAATAAAGGTTACTCTCCCCCCTGGGAGATCCCTTGCCCTCCTACCCTTCAGAGTAGCAACTCTGCAGCTGCTGTCCAGTCTGCTCTTCTGAGGGATGATCCTGTATGTAAACCTGGTGAAGCTTTGCAAAAGTAAGCTTGTGTGTGCTACTGCCACCTCATGGTTACATCTTTTTTCTTGCTCAGTCCCCAAATCCCTCAAATGTTCTACATGACCACTCTCTGATTTTCCTTGGGTTTCTCATGGACTTCTTTTTTAAAAAATATTTTTTATTTTTAATTATTTTATTATTGTTCAGTTACAGTTGTCTGCATTTTCACCCCACCACTGCCCCCTACGCCAGCCAAACCCACTTCTCTCCTTGCTTCCATCTCATCCCTTGTTTTGTCCAACCCTTCCTCCCATTATCCCCTCCCACCTCCCCTCTGGTTGCTGTCAGTTTGTTCTTACTTTCAATGTCTCTGGTTATATTTTGCTTTCGTTGTTGTTGTTGTTGTTGATTAGGTTCCAGTTAAAGGTGAGATCATATCTCATGAACTTCTAATCCGTGAGTCTGGGGTGGGGCTGCATTTCAGCTCCAGATATGGCCAAGCAGCAGCCTTGTCCTCCAAGGTTATAGGTTTAGGGAAGGGCATGTGACCCAGGTTGGGTCTTTGCCTCCTCAGAAACTACCATATTTTGCTGTGTATACTGCTCATTTTTTTGCCCAAATTTTTGAGGGGAAAAATAAGGATGTGCATTATATATGGATATAATGATTACATACCATAGGTATAATAATGAGTAAAATAATCCCACGTATAAAGCTCACAAAAACATGGATGGATATTATACATGGGAGTGCATTATGCATGGCAAAATACGGTATATAGAAAGAGCTGCCATCCAGAGGAAGAAACCTCTCAGAGGTCCAAGGGTCAAAGCCTCCAGAACTCAGTTTCTCTCTCTTAAAACTGCCTTTCTCTATTTTTACCTCATCCTCAAACAGACTAAAGAAAAAAGTTTTCCCCATTCCTCACAAGAAGGGTGAAGTGTCTCTAAGGGGGCAAGCAAGGGAGGATGAAGTCCAGAAGACAAATGGAGAGGTAGATGTTGGAAGGAAGGAAAGAAGGAAGCAAGCAAGCAAGCTACGGCACTGATATAGATAATGCCAATGAAAAGAAACAAAATCTTTGGAAATGTTAGAAAGATTTTTATTTATGGGCTTTGCTGAGGACTATCAGTCTGAGAGCAGAGCTTAAAGAAGCTTTGGAAGAGTGTTCTAACTTTGGAAAGGGAAAGGGGATGCTTACATAGGCAGAGGAGTAAGCAAAAAGTACATATGGTGCTGTGTTAGAAATTTCAGTTAGGGTACATTCAGTTCAATGATGGACAGTTTTACATCAAAACCATTCTAATTGTGCATAGAGTATAATTAATCACTTTGGTAATTTAGAAGGAAATATGAACATCACAATTATTCAAATTCACAGATTTACTACATTTCAACTTGATATATGTATATATACATTTATATACTCTTCTTCTTGTGTTTGTGTGGCATGGTATATCTCTGGAAATTATTCCACAAGCCAGTCCAAACTGATGTGAAACTTGATGATATCGATCTCATATTTATTGATTTGTCTGAGAACTATAACTATACTAATATAGAACTCATTTTAAATGGTTTACACTGAAGAGAAAATGCAGACATTAAATGGCTTATTTTATTGTTTATTACTTTTCAGATGCAAAGTCCAAGGCAGGCCAAGATCCTGATTAAGAGTTGGCTGAAGAAACCGAAAACACTAATTCGAAAGAATACATGCGTCCCTATGTTCATAGCAGCATTACTTACAATAGCCAAGATTTGGAAGCAGCCCGAGTTCCTGTTAGTAGATGAGTAGATAAAAAGGCTGTGGCACATGTTCACAATGGAATACTACTAGGCTGTGAAAAAGAAGGAAGTCTTATCTTTTATGACAGCGTGGATGGGCCTCAAGAATATTATGTTAAGTGAAATAAGTCAGTCAGAGAAAGACAAGAACTCATATGTGGAATCTAATGAACAAACGGAACTAACAAGCAAAACAGAGACAGACTTATAAGATAGAGAGTAAGGTTGACAGATGTCAGGTAAGGATTGGGGGGCTGGGAGGTGGAAGGACAGAGCAAAAAAGAAAAAATGAGAAAAAACTCATGGGCATGGACAACAGTGTGGTGATTGCCAGGGGGAGGCAGGGGGATAAGGCCGGTGGGGGAAGACATAATGGGGATAAAAGGTGGTGGAAAGAGACTTGACCTGGGTGGTGCACACATGGTACACTGTACAGATGATGTGTTGTGGGATTGTGCACCTGAAACCTTTATTACCTTGTTAACTTGTGTCATCCCAATAAATTAAATAAAAAGAAAAAAAGAATGGGCTATTCTGTGCAGGAACCAGACAGGTAAAGCCAGGTGAGCACAGCTACAACTCATGTGATAGTAGAGAAATACACTTAACAATCAAAGGGAATTAAAATAATATTTTATTTTTCAGAGAACCAAAAATCAAGAAAAGAGAATTAATACTAAAAATCATAATAGTATTTCACAGCAGGGAGAAGGCACATTCAGCCATTGCTGACGGTACTGTGATTAGCAAAAATCTTGCTTGATGAATTCTTTCTCCACATTTGTCAGGAGTTACAGAAATATTCACCTCTTTGACCCTGGATTTTTCTCTCTGGGGTCTTAGAAAAGCTGGATGGGAGAGAAAAAGCCTCAAGTTGACATAGCTTCCTTAATAATTTCTTCAACAACAGCGCTTAAATAACTTGTGGTGTGTCTACAAGATAGTGCCTCTTTGTAGGTGACCAATGTCATTTCAAGTTTAT
Source organism: Macrotus californicus (assembly GCA_007922815.1). Lineage (NCBI taxonomy): Eukaryota > Metazoa > Chordata > Mammalia > Chiroptera > Phyllostomidae > Macrotus > Macrotus californicus. The sequence continues at coordinate 7,600 of VMDR010022853.1, read as the reverse complement.
TAAGGGAATGGAAAGTCTCAAGGTAGTTTCTTCAAAAAAATTCAGGTCAGGAGGGTGAATGAACAAACCCTAAGAAACATGATGGGGACAGCCAGGGATAATAATAGTAACAGCCAACATGTAGCCAGTACTTGCTGTGTGCTGGGTACTGTGTAAGGGCTTTGCATTTGCTAACTCATCAGGTCTTCAGAGCATCCCTGTGCAGCAGGTCCTACTATTTTCCCATGTTACAGGTGAGACACTGATGTACAGATCATTTTGGTAACTTCCCCTACGTCTCACAGCTGGTAAAGGGCAGGAGGATGACGGAGTCCCAGGGAAGTGGACGGATGGAGCTTCTCTCCTAGTGGAAACTTGTACAGGCAGCCCTTTTCTTCCTTTATACTTCCCTGTGCCCTCTCTGCATACAGTGTGCTTCCCAGATGCTTTGATTTGCCCACACTGCCCTCCCCAACACCCAAACCCTCCTATCATTCTGCTCCATTTAAATCCCACTTCCTCCAAGAAGTGCTCCCTGAACACCCAAGCCATGGGCACAGCTCCTATTCTAAGTCCCAAGTCTCTCTATGCCCTGAATGTTAACTATTCAGGGTGCACCCTCAGAATGTTCCATCCTCCAACATGAAGGGATCATCAGACTCTGTCAGTCCATTTCTCTACATTTACTAGTAAGGAAACTGAGGCCCAGAAGGGAAAAGAGACTTTGCCCAGGTTCCCACAGCTGGTCAGCACTTGAATGTCTCACTCATTCCATGACTGCTCTGGTATGCCTTGAAGCCTAGCAGAACCAGGAGCCCCATGGATGCTGAAAATATTTTCAAATGAATGAATAATCGAAGAGGAGAGGCTCATCCCCTGGGATGTGGCTACCAGTTCTGTGATCATTAAGACACACCAGGAGGAGGAAAGGCAGATGAGAGAGAGAGGGAGACAGAGAGAGACAGAGAGAGAGATGGAGGGAGGGGGAGGCAGGGCAGAGACTGCCCTCAGGAGAAATTGACTAGCCTGGGGATTAGGTCTGCTCTGTCAGACCAGCGAGGAGGACAGGACAGTCAAAAGGTTTCTGGACAGGGTGCAGAAATCATTTTGCCTGGGAACCAACTGGGCAGGGCTGAGATACTGGCGTCTCTGACCTGGGCCACGAGGTGACAGAGGACAGCATGCCTGCAGCCAATCAGGAGAAACTCCACAAGCGTCCCCTGATCCTGCTCTCCTGGGGTGAACCTGCCAGCAACTCCAGCCCCCTTTCCCTCCCTTGACTTCTGGGTTAGATGGGGTTTCTGGGGCTGAGACAGACCTGAGCTAGGGAAGAGCTTCAGGGGTCCATGCTGGGAGACTGGGCACCTAGATCCCCACCTCTACTCACTGCTCTACTCACAGTGGGACCAGAAGAGAGCTCTTCCCTGAGCAGAGGAATCAGAGTGAAGTCACAGTTTTAGGGGTGATGATTGTAGTTCAGCGAAGGCACAGCCCGGGGGAAGAGACCAGGGATCCCTGGCTGTATGATCTTTAACCAGCCTTGCTGCCTATTGCGCTCCTATTGGGCAGAAGGAGGCTAAGGAGTGATAGCATTCCCTGAGCACAGTGGGCCAACACAGATGGTCACCACACTGAGGGTTGTCCATCCAAGTCTGGGTTTCCAGACCCCTCATTCCCTCTAATCCACCCAGTCTCTCTGGCAGGGTAAGGAAAGAAGAATATAGCTGGCTGAGGGAGCTAACCCTTGGAGCTAAGACTGGAGAAGAAAGCTGGGAACAATGATGGAAAGCTTCAGATGCCACACTCAGCAGTTTGCACTGTACCAGATGGGCACTGGGCAGCCTGGCAGGGCAGTTCAGCTAAGTGGAAGACACATGTTTCGGAATTCCCAGGGCCTTACAGCTCTGGCTTTCTCCCTCTCTAAGGCTGTTGATCCCAGTCTACAGGAAATGCACTGAAGTCTCTGGGAGAAGACAACATATCTGTCATCAAGACCTGGGACTTCTAGCCTGGAGGGAGACCAGCCCACAGGCTGTACAGACAGAGTCAAGGCCTGGCATGCTGCCCTTCAGGTGAGAAAAGCCTACATTCCTCTGTGTCTTGTCTCCTGGTGTCCTATCTCTTCCCACCCTACTCCACTCTGCCTCACAGCAGTAGGGAACAAGAGGCCACATTTTAGCTGCCCCCACCCACAAAACATCATCCCCTGCCTTCTCATTCTCTCCCCCTGCCTGAAATGCCCTTCCCACTCCCAAGTTCCTAACTGGTGATCTCCTATGCATTCTTCCAACCCCAGTTCAAATCTCACCTCTTCTTGGGAATCTTCCCCTAATCAGTCAAGCAGAGGAAATCACTCATACTTTGTTCATAGAGTTAGGGTTGTACATATTACATTATGCTTGGCTAGAGGTCAGGACAACAGCTGACCTATCTTTTTTGGTCCTAGAGACCAACACAATGCCAAAGCCAAAGCAGGCACTCAATAAACAAACATAAAATGTAGTTTTGAGCTATTATACTGCCACCTGCAAACTCCACACAGTCTGATCCAGCTAGAGGCCAGTGTCCAATACAGAAAAAAGCAGAGGGTGACTACAATGAAAAAGAACCTGAAATTAGGTCTTTTTTATCAGAGAAAATATGAGGCACCAGGAGTGTTTCAGTTGGAGAAAAGAAGATTTACTAGATTTAGGATGAATTCTTTTGACTACTCTGTAAAAAGCTGCAGAGAAAGCAGATTTACCAGTGGGCAAAACTGGATCCACTTGTAGAACTAGGTATAAAGCTACAACCCTCCAGCAGTGGACTGACCGGATTGCCTCGAGTAGCATCAGGGAACAGAGAGAAGTCATTAGAAGTTGAGGGGAAGGGAACAAATGTCTACTGAGCATTCATTATCTGCTATGTGCTTATACATACACTGCCTCATTTGATCTTAACAGCAACCCTGTAAGAGAAGAACAATTCCATTTTATAGATGAGGAGATGGAGATGGAGATGAAATGAAGAGAGGTCCGTGTGCACACAGCCAGTCAGTATTAAAAACCAGCTGGCTCTGCCTCCAAAGACATGCTCTTTCCTCTGTGTCACACAGCTGCCCATTGTGGTGGGAAGGGAAGGTCAGGGGCTCTGCAGAGGAGAACTCTGCACCCCAAAAGAGAATGGATTGGAGAGGGGCAAAGTCCTGGCTCATCAACGCTACGGACTATGTTGGAGTAGGGGTGAGGTGGGGTTGGCATAAGCAGATGAAAGCATGTCAGCCAATGGGTAACAGTGATAAAGAAAGAAAAATTAAAAATAGGGTCTATCATGGATTTCTCCTCAAAAGTGACAGGAGTGGACACTGCAGTTGGCCCATAATCTCCTCATTTCCACCTTCCCTTTACCTCTGTTTTCACTCATTGCTCTTTAAATGCTTCACTCAACAAATATTTATTGAATAAATTTTGTGGACAGATCACTGGGTAAGAGAGTGAGAAGCAGCTCCTTCCTGCAAGGAGCCTCCCTGCTAACAGCAGGGAGCTGACTTTGTATACTCTGGGATTTCACTGAGACTCGGCCCTCTTTCCTGGCAAAGCAGAAACAGGCTAGGCTACCAATAGAACATTTCTAGAAGCTGTGGAGCAATGGAAGGAAAGTGTATGTTTTAAGGAAGCAATTGAGTGGGAGACAAAATGAGTGCATTGTTTCCAACATAAATGACGTCACTTGGGACACTAAGTTTTCTGCCAACGAGGTCAGAGCACAGACAAACCTTGTCCCAGTGTCATGTGGAGATGTTTGACCTTCATTCCTTGCCTCTAACAATAACCTCACACAATCCCTTGCCGGGGTCTGGATGCCCAGAACCTCCCACACCATACTCTGACTGCTGGGTGAAACCCTGTTTGTTCTCTAAGACCCAGTTCAAATCTCTGAATTCTTCCCAAAATCCTCCTGGCAGGATAATTTATCCCCACTTAGTTCATAAAATTAGTGAAGTATGCAACACTCTGCTAGCTACACTAGGTCCAACTGTTTGCCAGCAGAAGCTCACTCGGCTTCTGCTCACTCGGCTCTCTATTCCCCACATACCTAGTACAGGAGTCACCAAACTATGGCACAAAGGCCAAGTCTGGCCTCCCACCTTTTTTGTGAATGAAATTTTATTGGAACACATCTGTGGCCATTCATTTACATATATCGTGGCTGTTTCCATACTACAACAGCAAACTTGAGTAACTAGCTGCAACAGAGACCATAAGACCCACAAATGTAAAATATTTACTATATGACCCTTTACAAAAAAGGTTTGCCGATTCCTGAGCTAGCACATCATATGTGGTGAGTAAATGGATGCAGCAAGGTGCTCTGTAAGGAAGCTTCAAGGGGTGTTCAGATGGCCTGGGTTCCAATTCTGCCCCTGAATCCTTGTTTGATTAAGCAAATGATAATGATAGAAGATAGATAGATAGATAGATAGATAGATAGATAGATAGATAGATAGATAGACTTCTGTGTGCTTATTATATGCTAGATACTATGCTATTTTAAATGTATTATCCACTTTATCCTCACAACCAACTCCAGGGATACTACTAGTATTTTTCTCATTGAAAGAAGAAGAAAGTGAGGCTCAGAGAGGTCAAACTTCCTGAGTGGCAGAGCCAGGACTCAATCTGGTCTGATCTATTCCAAAGCTGGAGACCACCCTTCTGAGATTCAATTTCTTCATCCCATTAGGATTATTGCATGAGCAATGCAGGTTTCAAGCCATGTTTAGCAAGCAGAAATTTTTAAATATTACATGGAACACCAACATGCAAAAGTCTACCTAGAGATACCAGAATTTAGACCTGCTGCCTCATCTCACCCCTCAGCATCTCTACCTGTCTGGTCACCCCATGGCCCTGGCCAACCTCACCTCCACTCCCAAGTTCCTTCTCCTCGGCCTGATGGACAGCCCGGGCACCTACCCACTGCTGTTCCTGCTCTTCCTTAGCATCTATCTGCTCAACGCCCTGGGCAACCTGAGCATGGTGGTGGTGGTGAGGTCTGACAGGGCTCTCCAAACCCCCATGTATTACTTCTTGGGTCACCTGAGTCTCGTGGACATCTGTTTTACCACAGTCACTGTCCCCAGACTGCTGGCCAGCCTGCTTCACCCAGGCCAGGCCATTTCCTTCCCGGGGTGCTTTGCCCAAATGTACTTCTTCGTGGCTCTGGGCATCACGGAAAGCTACCTCCTGGCAGCCATGTCTTACGACCGCGCGGTGGCCGTCTGCCAGCCCCTGCACTATGCCACGGTCATGACTTCCTGGCGCTGCACAGTGCTGGTCGCTGCGTCCTGGGCCCTGTCCCACCTGCACTCGCTGCTCCACACGCTGCTCATCTCCACGCTCTCCTACCCGCGCTCCTCTCTTGTGCGCCACTTTTTTTGTGACATGCCGGTGATGCTGAGCTTGGCGACTTCGGACACATCGGCCCCAGTGGCTGCCATCTTCTCCGAGGGACTGGCCGTGGTGCTGACCCCGCTGCTCCTCGTGTCTCTCTCCTACGGGCACATCTTTCTCGCCGTGCTAAGAATGCGGTCTGCGGGCAGCCGTCGCCGCGCCTTCTCCACCTGTGGGGCACACCTGGTGGTGGTGTCCCTTTTCTTCGGTTCTGTCCTTTCCGTCTATTTCCGGCCGTCATCTGCCTACTCAGCCCGCTACAGTCGCCTGGCCAGCGTTGTCTATGCGGTGCTCACACCAACCTTGAACCCTTTCATCTACAGCCTTCGCAACAAAGAAGTCAAGGGCGCCCTAAAAAGGGGGCTCAGATGGAGGGCTGCATCCCAAGAGATGTAGATATAGTTATTAACCTGGATGCATGGCTCGGTTGGTTGGGTGTCCTCCTGTACACCAAAATGTTGTAGATTAGATCCTGGGTCAGGGAAAATACCTAGGTTGCCAGTTCAGTCCTTGGTCAGGGTGTGTATAGGAGGCGACTGATGGATGTTTCTCTCTCACACCAATGCTCATCTCTCTCCCTCTCCCTCTCTCTCTACCCCCCTCCACCCCCACCCCGTCCATTATTTTCATGGTAAAAATAAAAATAAAAAATAAAGGCAAACATAAAATTCTCCTTGACTGTTGCCTGACCCAACCTCCACTCCCATTCTAGTTATCTGGTCCATACTTTTCCTCTCAGCCTCTGCCCCCATCATTCTCCCATGGCTTGGAAGCATAACTAGCATCATTCTCTGCATACTATTCTGCAATTTCCCTTTTTCATGAAACTATACATCCAGGAGATCTCTTATTGCTACAGATAGAACTCCATTTTTAACCTCATGAGCCCTATACTGTGACGTTGTACAGACATTCTCTTATTGATAAATTCTTGTGCTTTTTCAATGCTTCACTATTGCAATGGTGTGATGATATCCTTATAATAAAATAATGAAAGGTAACAATTAGTGAGGGATAATCATATGCTAGGCTCTGTCTTGGATGCTCTATACCTACATCTCATTTAAACTGCACAAGGGTTGGGGAGGGGGTTATTATTCTCGCCACACAGAGAGGAAAGAGGCTTAGAGAAGCCAAGCAACTTTCCCAGAGTCATAAGGCTAAGACATTCATCTTCTTCAGTGATTTTAGTCTAGTCAATGATTTCACCATTTTGAGCAAATTTTAGTAATATTTAAGTTCTTAAAATATAATTTTCCTCACATTTTTAATTTCTCATTTTAAAGTTGTACATAGTATTCTCATGGTTTTTAATGGCCCTTTTAGCTGTTAATTTTGCTCCTTTTCCACTCTTAGAGTTCTTTATGCCTTTGTTCTTGTTTTATATGCTAACATTTTATCTCATATTAATATTTCCAAAGAACTAGTGTTTAATTTATTATTATTCCTCTATTGTTTCTCGATTTTCAACACCACTTTTTCACTTTCATATTTTTTAATTCCTTCCTCTTATTTTCCGTGTGTTGATTTGTTATACTTTTCTAGATTCTTGAGGCTTATATACCCTCTGACTTCAGGAGAGAGGAGTTTCTGCTATGTTCACTGTTGATGGAACTTGACATCTCTCCTCTTAGTGTTAATAATATGTTACTTTTCTTTTGAGAAAGCAGCTGATAGCCTTCTCAGGGCTCTCTGGTTCTGCTGATTCTCTTAAACTCAGCCATCTTCTATCTGGATCTGGGCTCTGTCCTCCAGCTGCTGCTACAGGGTACCTCACCCCTTACCTTGATGGCCTCTGGAGACACACTGGCCCTCAACTCCTAGCTACCATCTAGGCTCCACCAGGGCATGTAAGAACTTTTCAGATCTTTATGGCGTAAAGTGGTTGAGAAGATTTGTGTTTGTGTGCATGTGGAGGTAGAGGTGGAGGTGGCGGTGGAGATGGAATTTTAGACACTGTTTCATCATAGCTCGGCACTGACATGATGTGGCTGCTCCATGTTCTAGGGGCTCTTCAGCAAAGCTGGCTCCTCCTAGAGTAGCAGACAACAAGGACGGAAATCTCTCTGTGCCTTCCAAGTTCACTATGCCCAAAACCACTTGGAAGATTCTATCACTCCCTCTCCTGGTTGTGGGGGAACCTAGAGCAGGGCCTTACACTAACATTTAAATTCTCATTAGAAACACTC
>VMDR010022852.1:0-15966 GCA_007922815.1 Macrotus californicus | reverse complement strand
AAAATTCACAGAATTCTTCCATTTTAGCACAAAGCTAGTAAGGTGGTTGTAGTAAAAAAAATCAGTAGAATTATGTGGCTAAGTTTTAATTTTAACTGCCAATAATTTGTTGAGATATAGTTCATTTATTGTCATGAATTCCATAAAAGCGTTTTCCTTTTTACATATCTGACACTACTCACAGGAGAATTATGAGAATGAGGAGAGTAGTTCTGTCACTAGAGCTGTGGACTGCCCTGTGGGAGCGTGAATGTCATCAGTGGTTTTTGTATCCTGCCTAGTTCAGTGGTTCTCAACACTGAGACCTAGTATTACCATTGTGATTGTCTTATTTTCTGTTTCATGTGGAGGGGTGTCCATGTTTTTTAACATTTAAAATTTTACAGACACTAAAATTCACTCTTGATGTGCATGCCTATAAGGTCTGACAAACGCAGAGTCATGTTATCACCACCACAGCAAAGATTCTGAATAGTTAACATTTCTCCCCCGCCCCACAAATCCCCACATGCTGTCCCTTTGTCATAAACCTTCCTGGAAACCCCTATCCTCTGGTAACCATTGATGTGCTCCCTGTTTTATGATGATTTTCCAGAATGTCACATAAATGAAATCACACAATATATAGACTTTACAGACTGGCCAAAAGCTGCCTTTTTTATAATAAATATTCTGTTATTCCCACTTTACTATCCATAAATTGAATCCAAAGATAATATTTTTTACTCTGACACATATAATTTCAAAACAATAAATATATAAGGGAAGCAAAAAATCAACTATAAAATAATATGTGTTCAAAATGAAAATGGTTAAGCACAGCTATTCTTGATCTAATAAAGCAATCAGATGCTTGTATCTACTTTAATGAAAACATTTGGTTTTGAGAGAAGTAAGAAGATCAGAAGCTGTTATGTATAAAAAGCACAGGGAAATGAAAAAAGTAGAGGTGTGATGTGATTTTTCCAAAATGTGAATAATTCTTGGTAAAGATCCAAACAAAACCAAACACAATCTTACCTCTCACAGAATCTTACTATTCCCAGTAGTTGTATTTCTGGAAAACTCAGTGTATATTAGAAACTGTGTGTTTACATGTAAAATGGAGCTAGATTTCTAGGTTTAGATCATTATAAATGAGTTTTCATCTATATGACTCTCCAGTGGGGTAATCAAAACATGTGTAGACTGTGGGACAGTTCACGTGTAGTCCTGTCTTGTACATAGGAGGACGTCTACCATCCCTGGCATTCACCCTGCAAGACCCCAGTAATATCCCCCAAAATTTCTGAAATGCCTCCTAGCAGGTGGCTGTTGAGATTCACCAGCTAAGATGAAGTCACTCTCATGCCATCCAATGCTCTCATCTTGTATTGATGTTTACCAAATTTTTGATTACCAATTTAATTCTGCACATACCTTTGTACTAGGAAAGGGAAGTCTTGGAGTGCTGACTTTTGCATTCTAGTCTCCAGAAATATATTCCCCATAATGAAAATCAATAAAGTACCATTTTGGTTCATCCTGGTTCTGTTTTGAATTTGCTGAGATCCTGATCAACTTGAAAATAGCAAAAGTGAGGTTTGTCTTAACAAAGTTAACTTCCTATTTTGTGTTAACTCTGACAAGGTATTGCCCCTCAGTAAGTTTTACTTTCACAGTTAGCAAATTTCCCTTGAAGTTTTGAATGTGTTTTTTTAAAAATGCAGGAATGCAAATTTTTAAGGTTACTATGGGCACAAATGGTATTCAGTATTTTATCTAAATAAAGCCAATCACATAATCTGGCATTTTTAAATTTGTATTATTCCTATGAATGGAGAGAAAATGTACCATGTTGAGACGGTCCAGGAAAAGATGCCGCAGGAAACCTGAGAATTCTCAAGGATGAGTGCAAGACAGAAGAATGCAACTCTTACTCAGTTCTCAGTTCTCAGTAAGGCAACTTCCACAATATATCTTATAAAATCCTTGGTACGTTTTGAAATTATAAAGATTTTTATTTATTTGTATATGGGAAGAGTTTTTAGAGTCACAATCCTCTCTCAGATTCTAGTTGTTACTGCTAGAGCAGCACAGATGATGAAGCTAGACCCACAGCCCCATTGTCCACTAATGGTAAAGTTCATTGCAATATCCAAAGGGCAAAGCAAAATTTCCTCCTGGGAATAAACTATATTAGTGATAAATGTCCAAAGCATTCATGCTATTAGGACAGCCTAAGTTAAGAGTACATTTTTGCAGACTGCCTGTAGTAAGTTGGAAGAGGCTAGTAACTTGTAATAGGGAACCAAACTTGGCCATTTGGATCCAAATATTGTATTGTCTTTTAATGTATACTCAACAGACTTTCATAAGGTATCTATTATATTTCAGGCACTTTATAGCCAGAAGTATTATTTACACTGAATCTGAGTTCAAGGATCTAATCAAAGTGTCCTCAAATACATGTATTCAATTGATGGGGAGCGAGGGGGGGCTATCTTGATTCCACAATTGGCACTCTTTCCATTACTCCACATCACTTCCAAAATGTACTAAAAGCCTACAGGAAAGGAGAAATTTTATGGAAACCATAAATATATTGTCCTCGGTATATGATTCCTTGGTATTCTTGCAAAACAGCATGTAATTCCTTGATATTCTTGCAAAAAATGAGAGAGGTTTCTGTAAGACTTGATTTTATCAAACATGTTGATAGCTAACCTTTAATAATGCTATTGCAGATTCCAAAACACTCATCATTTGTGGGGGAACATGATGTTTTGATTTCATCTCTTTGCTTGAAAAACAACCCACTAAATACCTTTGAAACAAAGGGAAATAGCTTTACTACATTTTCTTATTAATGCATGCTTATTGTAAAAGATTTAAATAACACAATCAAATGAAATAGGGAAGAAAGTGAAAATCTGGAGTAACTTAACCATCTAAAGTTAATCACTGTTCACATAAGGAATGTCCAGATACACCAAATAACATTAAAATCCACAGACATATTTTAAACCAATGGTGGTCATACCATTACACTATGGTATGGTTGTTGATTACATCACAATCATCCATGCTATTTTGCAGCTCTTTTCCAATTTAAAATAATGAGGACTTTTTATGTCAACAAATTCCATTAGACACCACATTAACTTGCAGCCTGACATTCCACTACATGCTCACTCACTTGTTCAATTTTGATGATCATTATTTCTAATTCTTTAATATTGTAAAGATGGTCAAGAATATTCTTGTTCATATATGCCTTATGCATACCTTATTAATTCATAAATTCTCAGAAGTGAAAATTCTTGTTAAAGAGTGTATCCATACAAAATGTTGATACAAAAGACTATATTGCTTTGTAGAAAGATTGCTCCCATTCCTACACTCGCCAACAGCAAACGCTATCAATCATCTTCATCTTCACTCTAGTAAAAGGTAAAGGCGTGTATGTCATTGTTTTTATTTGAGTTTCTGTAATTACCAGTGAGGCTGGATACCTTTAGAATGTTAAATGACCATAATTTTTTCACTTAATTGCCTGTGCGTGACAATTACCCGAAGCTTTATCCATTTTCTGTTGGGATATTCATCTCTTTTTTCATTTTGGCAAGAATTGCTTTACATTAAGGATTTTAACCCAACATTTTCCCCTCAACATATTATTTTTCATTTTTTAATTTTAATTTTTAATGAATTAATTTTTTTTCAACTACAGCTTACATTCAATATTATTTCGTATTAGTTTCAGATGGACAGCATATTGGGTGCACAGTCACATACTTCACAAAGTGTTTCCCCTGGTATTTCCAATAACCAACTGGCACCATACATAGTTATTACAGTATTATCGACTATATTCTATATGCTGTACTTTACATCCTGTGACTGTTGTGTAACTACCAAACTGTACTTCTCAATTCCTTCAACTTTTTCACCCAGGCCCCCACCCCCACTCCTCTCTAGCAACCATCAGTCTGTTCTCTGTAGCTATCCGTCTATTTCTGTTTTGTTTGTTCATATATGTTGTCTTTTAGAGTCCACATATAAGTAAAGTCATATGTGATATTTCTCTTTCTCTGACTGGCTTATTTCACTTAGCATAATATTCTCTCTGTCCATCCATGCTGTTGCAACTGGTAAAATTTTATTCTTTTTTATGGCAGAGTACTATTCCATTGTATATATGTCTCACAGCTTTTTTTATTCACTCGTCTATTGATGGGCACTTGAGTTGCTTCCATAGCTTGGCTATTGTAAATAACACTACAATAAACATAGGGATGCATATTTTTTGAATTAGTGTTTTGGGTTTCTTCATATACATACCCAGAATTGGAATCACTGGGGCATAAGGCAATTCCATCTTAATTTTTTTAGGAACCTTCATATTGTTTTCCACAATGGCTGCACCAACCTATATTCCCACCAACAGTACACGAGGGTACCCTTGTCTTCACATCCTTGCCAGCACTTGTTGTTTATTGATGATAGACATTCCAACAGGTTGGAGGGGATATCTCACTGAGGTTTTAATTTGCATTTCTCTGATAGAGACGTTGAGCATCTCTTCATCTATCTATTGGTTATGTCCTCTTTGAAGAAGTGTCAATTCAGGTCCTTTACCCATTTTTTAATTGGATTGTTTTGGGGGTTTTTTGGGTGTTGAGTTGTATGAGTTTTTTATAAATTTTTAATATTAACCGCTTAACACATGTATCATTGGTGAATATGTTCTCCCAAACAGTGGGTTGTTTTTTTTCATTTTGGGGATGGTTTCCTTTGCTGTGCAAAAAGTTTCAGTTCGATGTAGTCCCATTTGTTTATTTTTTTTTCTTTTGTTTCTCTTGCCTGAGGAGATATACAAGAAAATGTATTACTAAGAGAAATGTCTGAGATTTTACTGCCTATGTTTTCTTCTTGGGTTTTTTATGGTATCTAGTCTTACATTTAAATCTTTCATCTATTTTGAGTTTATTTTTGTATATGGTATAAGAAGGCAGTCTAGTTTTATTTTTTCTGCATGTATCTATCCACTTTCTCAACACCATTTACTGAATAGACTGCCTTTACCACATTTTACATTCTTGCCTCCTTTGTCAAATATTAATTGACCATATAGGCATGGGCTCTCTATTCTGTTGCATCAACCTATATATCTGTTTTTATGCCAGTACCATGCTGTTTTGACTACTATGGTCTGATATCAGGTAGTGTAATTCCTCCAACTTCATTCTTCCTTCTTAAGATTGATGTGGCCATTTGGGGTCTTCTGTGTTTCCACATAAATTTTTGGAATATTTGTTCTAGTTCTGTGAAATACACCATTGGTATCTTGATAGGAATTGCACTGAATCTATAGATTGCTTTGGGTAGCATGGACATTTTAATAATGTTACCTCTTATTATCCATGAGCACAGTATGTGCTTCCACTTATTTGTATCTTCTTCAATTTCTTATTTCAGTGTCTTATAATATTTTGAGTACAGGTTCTTTACCTCCTTGGTTGAATTTATTCCTAGATATTTTATTTTTGGATGCAATTGTAAATGGGATTGTTTTCTTAGTTTTCCTTTCTGATAATTCATAATTGGTATATAAAAACGCAATCTATTTCTGGAGATTTATTTTGTATCCTGTTACTTTACTGAATTTATTTATCAGTTTTGGTAGAAACTTTAGGGTTCTCTATACACAGAATCATGTCATTTGCAAATCATGAGTTTTACTTCTTTCTTTCCAATTTTGGATGCCTTTCATTTCTTCTTCCTGCCTCATTTCTGTGGCTGGGACTTTGATTACTAAGTTGAGCAAGACAGTGAAAGTGCACATCCTCCCTTGTTCCTGATCTTAAGGGAAACGCTTTCAGTCCTCCCCTATCGAGTATGATGATAGCTGTGGGTCTGTCACAATTGGAGATATATTTCCTCTATTTGCACTTGGCTGAGAATTTTTATCAAAATGGGTGCTGGATTTCATCAAAAGATTTTTCTGTATCTATTGATCTGATTTTATGATTTTTATTATTGATTTTGTTTATGTGGTATATCACATCAATTGATTTGCAGATATTGTACCAACCTTGCATCCCAGGAATAAATCTCACTTAATCATAGCATATGATCTTTTTAATGTACTGCTGGATTTGTTTTACTAATACTTTGTTGAGTATTTTGCATCTATGTTAATCAGGGATATTGCCCTATGATCTTCTTTCTTTGCAGTGTCTTTATCTTGTTTTGGAATTAGGATAGTGCTGACCTCATAAAACGAGCTTGGGACTCTTTCTTCCTCTTGAATTTTTTTGGAATAGTTTGAGAAGAGTAAGTGTTAGTTCTTCTTTGAATGTTTGGTAAAATTCACCATTGAAGCCATCTGGTCCATGACTTTTGTTTGTTGGAAGTTTTTTGATTGCTGCTTCAATTTCATTAGTTGTAATTAGACTGTTCATACTTTCTGTTTCTTCCTGATTAAGTTTTAGGAGATTGTATATTGTTCCATCTGTTAGCATAGAGTTGTTCGTAGTATTTCCTTATAATTCTCTGTAGATCTGTGGTGTCTGTTGTTACTTCTCTTTCATTTCTGATTTTATTTATTTGGTCCTCTTTCTTGATGAGTCTGGTTAAAGGCTTACCAATCTTGTTTATCTTTTCTAAGAACCAGCTTTGGTTTCAATGATAGTTTGTAATTTTTAAGATTTTATTTTGTTTATAACTGTTCTAATCTTTATTCTTTTCTTTTTCTGCTCACTTTGGGCATTGTTTGTTGTTCCTTTTCTAGTGCTTTAAGTGTAAGGTTGGATTGTTTATTTGAGATTTTTCTTTATACCTTAGGATATTTTTTTTCATTGCTTTTAGAAAGAGAGAAGGGGGAGAAGATGGGAGAGAGAGAAACTTCACATCTGAGATATCCCTCTGGATTCTCAGCCATTGCACATAGGAGCAGGACCAGCCCTTTTTGTGTTTCCACCCTTTCTACCAGTCTTGATGTCTTCTCTTCTAAATCCTTGCTTTTAAAACTTCTGTTCAGCTAGTGTTCAGTTGGTTATGCAGGTTGATTGTTCTGTGTTCCGGTTGTAATTCCAGTTTGGCCTGGGAGGAGGTGAGTATAACTGCCACCTACTCTGACGCCATCTCGAATCCCCTCAGCATTTTATTTATCTTTTCAATGTTGTTTCTTGTATGATGGAGTATATAGAATATTGATATTATAGATACACATATACAGATATGTAGCTGTATGTATACAAAGATCATGTAAAGGGATAGATAGATAGATAGATAGATAGGTAGATAGAGTACATATCTTTGCTGTTTTTCTTAGAAAAATTGCCAGGTGCTAAACTAAATTGTTTTCTAGAATGTTTGTGAACTATCATGCTTTTAAGATTTTCTTTTCCCAACTGATGTACAAACTAGAAGTCTTCATCCCACCCATCAGTTCTTCTTCATCCCTCAGCCTCACCAGAGACTGAAAGACGCAGGGAAGGAAGGAGCGAGGGTTACTTCGTGAAGTAGCAGTCACGTAGATGCGAAACCACCCTCTCAAACAGATGGGTGACGATGGTGCACCGCTCCTGCTCTAGCAAAATGGCCTTTTCAAAGCTGTAGTCAAAACTGCCTTGCTGGTTTTTCTGAGGCTCATTCTGAATTAAGCCTCTTCACATAGTAGTTCTGTCACTCATACTATTTTCCAATGCTCCTGGTATCTGTGTTGTAGGACGTCTGTGCCTGTGGTAACTTTCTGAATGTAGGAATGGGTGACGGACTAGAACTCAGATGGTAAGTAAGTCAGAGAGAAGAATCAGTAAGAAATAAAGCCTGGGGACTTCAGACATCAGTGATTAAAACAAGAAACCCCTCCCACTCCTCTGTTTTGAGGATGGCCTCAGATCCACAGGTGAGTGACAGCTTCATGCCCAGGCCTCCGCTTTTTAGACCACTGCTTCTAGAACTCATAAAATACCAGCCTCTGGTGGGGCTTTGGAGTTTGCAAAGTGCTTTCAGATGAATTGTGTAGTTGTTATTGAAGCAACGCATTTGTATTCTGAGTTCCTTTTCCTTACCAATTGGTAGAGTTTCTTTACATATTCTGGATAAGAGCCCCATATATCCAAGCATCTTCTCCCACTCTACAGCCTCTCTTTTCCATCTCAATGCTATCTTTTGATAAAAAGTTCTTATTTTTAATATAATCTAATTTACCAAATTTTTATGGTTAGTGCTTTTTGTGTCCTGATGAAACATCAATATTTTTTTATTTCTTTAAAAAGTTTTTAAACAAATTTAGTAAAATCCAGTTGACACATGATGAACTGCACATATTTAAAGTGTATGATTTATTAAACTCTTGGGAGTGACAGACTATATATATTATCTTGACTGTGATGATAGTTTCATGGTTAAATACATATGTCAGAATATCAACTTTAATAGTACAATAATATTTTATCCTATGAAGGTATCCTAATTTGCTTTCTGTTCCTCTAATATTGAGCAATAAAATTGTTTTCCTTTTTTCCAATAATAAAAAAGTGTCTCTGTTTGGTGTCATAGGGATACAATAACATAGATGAACAGAAAATAATGGAGACGGTTTGTGGAAGACAAGACTGTGTTAGGTTGCTTGGCAATGCCATGATGTGCGGAAAGAACAGCAAGTGTTGCACGGGACAATGGGGAACACTCCAGCTGTGCTGTGCCTCAGTAATGAGCTGTCATGTGCTGTGATGTACAGTTCTTAAGTGATAAAGTGTGCAAGCAGCAGAGCAAAGGGGGCTGGCTTAGGGTGGTGACAGCTGTCTACTTGGGGAGAAATTGACTGAAGCCAGAAAGAAAAGACCTTTCTCTTCTTAAAAATGGCCTTTAATTATATTTTCAAAAAATCAGAAAATACTTGTGCATAAAATGAAATCTGTTCCATGGTTCCAGGTCCCACTCCCCACAGATAACTCCTGATACTATTTTGGCATGTAACCTTTTAGACATTTTCTATGCATAGTTTTATATACATATAAACTATACACATAAACACACACCATTTGTTTTTTAAAAACAGGACTGTGTTACAAATAATGCTTGGTTACTTCCTCTTTTCATTTACTATATTGTGGCCCCCTTTCCATAGCAACATGCCACAGGGGTCCTGCTCCCCTCTTTCCCAAAACACAGTTCAGCGTGCAGCAGCCGTGACCCAGTCTCAATCTCAACACCCAGTCTCACTCTCAGCCACCAAGACAGCTGGCTAAGACCACAACGCAGAACGGGCAGCGAAAATGACATGATCCCTCTCTACACCAGGCTTTGCCCTTGTTCCCAGGCAACCACACTTCTGGCCCCTCAGGAACCTTCCCCTGCCTGCCCCCCAGGCCACACCTCAGAAGCCTACAGAAGCCCAGCAAGTCAAGTAGATGAGTGAGGCAGGCTCGGTGGGGGAGCACTACAACCGTAGGAAGTGTCACAGACACATGGACAAAGCCAAAGAGGGGTAGGACCCCAGGTGGAAGGTGGGGATGGGTGGGATGTGGGTGGGGGTGGGCACATGGAGACAACTATAATTGAACAACAATAAAAAAAGAAAAGGAAAAGAAGTAAAGAGTACTAGCCCTGTCTGAATGGCAGTCCCTGGTCACACACCTCCCCTGTAAGAAGGAAATACTGCCAGAGCTCTGAGTTTTCCCTGAACAGGCAGGCCATAAGGAACCAGAAAAGGCCTTGAGAAGCTAGAAATCCAATTTTTTTACGACAAATCTTCTGATTCTCAAATGCCAGTAGCTAAGTGTTTTGAATGAATCTAGGCCTTTACCTTTTATTTTTTAAGTAAATTTTATTTTTTAGAGTACCTTAAGATTTACAGAAAAATGGCAATGACAGTATAGCATTCCCATCTACCCCATACTCAGTTTTCCCTGTTATTAACATTTTACACTGGTATGGTACATTCATCACAATTAATGAGCCCATATTAATACATTGTCATTAATAGTTTATTCAGATTTCTTCAGTTTTTATCTGCTGTCCTTTTTCTGTTCCAGGACCCCATTCAGGACAGCACATTACATTTAGTTGTCACGCGTCTCAGGCCCCTCTTAGCTGTAGCAGTTTCTCAGACTTCCCTTGTTTTTGATGACCTTCACAGTTTTGAGGATTTCTGGTCAAGTATTTGTAGAATGGCCCTCAATTTGGCTTTTCCAATATTTTCCTCATGATTAGAATTTATGAGTTTTCGAGAGAAGGCCAAAGAAGTGCCATTCTCATCACGCCATATCAAGGGCACATTCTATCAACATAACTTATCACAATTGAGGTTGACCTTGATCACCTAGATAAGGTAATGTTGGTCAGGTCTCTCCACTGTAAAGTTACTCTTTTCTCCCCTCTCCATACTGAAGTCTATGAAAGGAAGTCACCATGCACAGCCCACACTTAACGACTGGGGATTTATGCTCCACCTCTTTGCGAACAATGTCTCTTCATAAATTATTTGAGATTCTTCTCCACGTAATCTTCCATAACCAGCTCCTCCCTACCTTTTTGGCTTCATCCAGCCACTCCCTCTCTCCCCACCACAGACTCATTATACTGCAGACGGTTTCCTGCAGATCCTTGAGGGTACCATTCTTTCTCTAGTCTCTTTGTTCTTGAAATTGCCACTCTCTGTGACCAGATATCCCTTCCTTGTCTCCCTCACATGCATGTTGAATTGCCCTTTAACCTTCAAGACTGCACAAGTACCCTGCACTCCAGGTAGTCCTCCCAGAATGCAGTCTACATTAAGAGACTTTTGAGTCTCAAAATACCCTGTGTATGTTCTCATCATGGCATTCATTCCTTTTTGAAAATTTGTTGAATTTTTTAAGAGAGAGAGAGAGAGGAAGGGAGAAGGAGAAACATCGATTTGTTGTTCCACTTATTTATGCATTCAGTGGTTGATTCTAGTATGTACCCTGACCTGGTATTGAACCCGCAGCCTTGGTATGTATCTGGATGATGCTCTAACCAGCTGAGCTACCAGGCCAGGACATTCATTCTTATTGTTCATTTTTAACACTCTTGTCTATTAGACTGAGAATGCAAGAGTAGGGACTGTCTTTTTTTTTTTAATTTTTTTTCCAGTGGGGCTGACTTTTTACTCACATTTCTCCTGTGCCTGAACAGTTCACACATCAGACACTTAGTCAATGTTTTTTGTTTGAAGGAATGAACTAAAAAAACTTTCAGAATCCCAACTATGAGATTTGTTCTTTGAATTTCCAGTCCTTCTGTCTTGTCAACAATCACCATATTCTGCCTTGTATTATGGTTACTTGGGTGCTTGTCTTTCTCATTTTAATAAACTCCAATGCTCTTCACGGGCTGGGGTCATGTTTTGTTTCCATGTAGTTTCATGATGTTTCTTACTGTCTGTCTTTCCTGTACTTTCTAGGGAAGTGTCTTACACAAAATAGGTGTTTAATAAATCTTTTTGGAATGAGTTGAATGGGTTAATGAACAAATAAATGAACCTGCCTGCAAATGTAATTGATGAGAATAAATTATACAAGGAAAGGAATGGACTGGAAAATAAATGGTAGAATTTTCAAATTAAACAATGTTAATTTGTAATACATTATTTCATAGGACATTATTTCCAAATTTTATCATGTGCAAATAAATATTGTATTTTTATTTGAGTGGAGAAATTTTTTTAAATGACTGTATTCTAAATGAAAAAAGGCCACTTTCTCAGCTCCTTAACAATAGAAAAGAGAGTCAAGCCTGATTTAGCACTTAGATGGACCTTCCCCCCAAAAGCTATATACCCTGTTACTCTTGAAAATATCTGATTGGTGTATAACATGGCATGTTTCTTCCTTCCCTTTAAGACCAAAGGTTCAAATCCAAGATTTTTTAATAACATTTTTCTCTATAATAAAATATAAATTTTCTAATTGTCCACTGTTGGGGAAAAGTGAACAGAGACCAACCATTCTGGAAGGAAAAATAATTTCTTACAGAAAGATATACTACCATTATCATCAACACCAAATTAAACTACTGCAGAAGAACCTCACTTAGAGGAATTTGAATTAGGAGGAAATTTAGTATCTCTTTTTCTCTCCCAAAAAGTACGTTTCATGAAAAGTATTTTTCAATTACTAGCATTTGATTAGAATAACCTGTAGAGGGCGTCCTTGCACCAAGAGCCATAGAGGTTTGGGCAACACTTAGGGAAAAAATTTTCAATTAAAACCACACTTTCTGCAGTCAAAGAAAATGTCTGTTGTGTTTTGAAATTATTTTTAACTTGGAGACAATTGGCATTACAATGCTCAAGTGCTTTAAAATTACCCAGTGTATATGAATACTTTATATAAACGAATATTCTCTGAAATATAAGCTAACAAAATTTTTCAAAAGAGGTTAACTATTTTTTAAAGATCTTATTTATTTATTTTTAGAGAAAGGGGAAGAGGGGAGAAAGAGAGGGAGAAAAACATCAATGTGTGGTTGCCTCTCACACACCTCCAACCGGGGACCTGGCCAGCAGCCCAAGCATGTGTCCTGACTGGGAATCAAACTGGCGACCTTTTGGTTCACAGGCCAGTGCTCAATCCATTGAGACACACCAGCCAGGGCTGACTATTTTTATTTTAAAGGGAGACTGGTTGTGAAGCTTTGAATTCAAACTGACTTAATTATGATTTACTTATAGCAGCTAAGAGCGTGTGCTTTGAAATCAGAGCAACTGGGATTTGAACCCTAACTCTACCACTTACTAGCTAGGTAACCACAGTCAACTTACAGGACTTTTTTTGAGCCTTGTTTCCCCAGCAATAAAATGGAAATAATTATTGCACCTACTTAAAAGAGTTGTAAGAATTAAGCAAAAATTTGAAATAAAAGTACTTTTAAAAGGAAGACACTGCAAGTTCAAATTGTCATAGACATCTATTTCTCTTCAAAGATCAACAATTGTACAGCTGAAAATATTTTGTAACTGGAACCGCATACTCTGCTCATCTTTAGTAACTTCTGATGACCTAACATTTATTTAGTTCAATGTAGGCACATGTTCAGCTTCTCCTCTGTTGTTTCTGTTTGTTTTTCCCTCTGAAGTGCCCGCTAAGCTACCAAGCACTGAGTGAAACCCCACCCCAGCCTAGACACTCAGTCCTGGAGGCATTTGTCTCAGCATCTGGGTGCTAAACAACAAAGAGAAGTAAACACTTTTCTGAGTCTGCAATCTTTCGTAAAAAATAAATAAATAAATAACCCAAACCTTTTGCTTCTGTTTTCTTTGCTCCTCCAAGGGATTGGGTAGGGGAAAGTTAAGTCCTTTCAGCTGGGGTCGGGTGGTATGTTAGGCTGGAGCTCACCGCCAACCAGCTACTCTTCCCACAGGCAAGGCCCGAGCCTTGGTCTTGTCCTCTGGCGCCTGTGATTTCAGTACCAGAGCGTTCCTCCAAGTTTTTTGCAACACCAGCAAATATGAAGATATTCACAATTTTAGGGAGCCCTACTCTACAGGGTCAGGGACTGCTGTCATCCAGAGCCTAGGGAACTCTTTCCGGTGCTGCCGGGAGGACTAAAGCACCCTGCACAGTGTCTGACAAGTGCGCAAGGAGTGCCTGCCATCAGGGCACCACTGGACGCGGGAGTCTAGGGTTTTAAATGCACGGGAACGCGCAAAATGTCAACGCGGTGCGGATTAGAGCGGATAGGGTTCGCAGCGAGAGGAATGATAGGCAGAAAGGGAGAAGTGGAACAATATACGGCTTCATTTAGCACCGGTGTGGAAATGGGAGTCGTCCTTGTCGTCATCATCATCATCATCATCGGCGCTCAGTCAAGCCCTGGGATTTCAGCTCACCCTATTTCCCTACACCTTTGCCTCGCCTGGCTGCAGGAATAAGCGAGAGTAATCCCAGGAGTCCCTCTAAATACGCTTTTCCGCAACCGCCTCCACCAAGCGCGCCTTTGCGCGCGCTCGCCCTTGGCCCACCGCAGTCTAAAGGCAGCTTTCAGGGTCCCATTCTGCCCCGCCCCGTCCCGCCCCGCGCGACCCGCAGCGCCCACCAGCGGCGGCGGGCTGGGCCTCCTCACTCCTCGCACGCACCCCACTGGCGCCCGCCCTTCCCGCTCTTCCTCTCTCGCTGTATTTAACCCTCTGGCTGTTGGCCTCGCCGTGCGTGCTGGCATCTGCGGCTTTGCCAGTGTGGCGTCTCTGCTGTCCCCTCTCGCTCCCGCGTCCCCTTCTCTTGTCCGGCTCGCGCCTGCTCTTTCTCTCCCTCTTCCTCTGGCTCTCCCTGGCTCACTCTCACAGGAGCGGGAGGCTAGCGTCCAGCCGTCTAAGCGGGCACAGCTCCCTCGGAGCGAGACCTTAACCGCTGCAGGTTGCTGTAGGTGCTGCAAAGAGTTTCATCAGCGAGAGCCACCAGCCAAGAGGTGCGGAGTAGCATGGCCCAGAGAAGAGCCTTCCCCGCCGCCGCGCTCGGGCTCTGGAGCATCCTCCCGTACCTGTTGGTGCTGCGGGCGGAGGTCGGGCAGCCGCGCGAGGAAAGCCTGTACCTGTGGATTGATGCTCACCAGGCGAGAGTGCTCATAGGTAAGGCGCCAAAGCCCAGAGCCCAGAGCCCAACACCTTCCTCTGCCTGTGTTTTCACTCTCTTTCAAACTTCCATTAAAGAAGGATCGATGCCTGCATTTAGTATGTTTTTAAAACTTAATTTCCAAGGAAAATTGCTCCCCCTCCTAATTAGCCACTTTCCATCTGAAAGCATATAAATTTATCTCTGAAGAAACCTAGGCTGATCTCATGAGCTGTCGTGCTGTTGCTAGTTTCTACAACCCTCCGTTTTTAGGTGGACCCAGCATTTGTTAGCAACAGTTAACTCCACGTCCACTCCTTTCCCCTGAAAGCATCTGCTTGTTGGCATCATTCTTATCACATCCAGAGGAAAATAAATTGGTACCAAGGCAGGTGCTCTGTGAAACGAGATGGCCCATACTAATTCTTTGATGTTCTTCCTGCATGCAGCTGCTGATTTGGATTCTTTTAAGTCCACCTAGTTTGATAGTTTTGTTTATTTCTTTAAAAACAAACTAGGATTTGAAGAAGATATCCTGATTGTTTCAGAGGGGAAAATGGCCCCGTTCACACATGATTTCAGAAAAGCACAACAGAGAATGCCAGCTATTCCTGTCAATATCCATTCCATGAATTTTACCTGGCAAGCTGCAGGACAGGTAAGTTCTGAACTCCAACCAGAAAAGGTGGAGAAAATTACCCTCTAATATTTCCACTGCCTGATGACAGGTAGAAATAATACTGTATAGTGTGTAGTCTGGTACATTTTTATCATTTTTAAGAGTGATTTTGCATCTGATCTCCAAAGCAAATAAAGAATTAACTCCCATTTATTTAAACATGTTACATAAATTAAGAATTCTCAAAAGAAAAGGGTAAACAATGTGCCTAAGCTCACTATTTTGATAAGACTCAGTGTCTTCAAACTGCTGGGAATATAAAGACCTCAAGTACCAATATCATTTCTTTCTGTGATTATTGACATTAAAATTTAACATAATATTTAAAAGGCTCTTTTTCCCCACAGCATATATTAATCACTTATGACATTTATACTTTACAACCAATTTTAAAGCCTATAAGTATTTTTGACATTGTGCTTTAAAAAAAAATGGTATGTTGACTGTTACTCACTGGAATGATGTGAATGCTATATATTTCTGGAAGAAGTGCAGAGACTAAAAAAGAATATTTGTAAAATATTGCTGGCTATTGACTTTTTAAAGTTACCATTTAAATATTTTTATATGGAAAAAGAAAGCTGCAATTGCAATATATTTTTACAAAGAAGTATTCCTTTTATTCCCTAGCATATTAGCTGCTTTTATATGTTACCTTTTGCACAGTTTCCGTATCTCGTAAATGGCCTCTAGTCAAATGATCTCTAATGACAAGTGGTAAGT
>VMDR010022851.1:0-15928 GCA_007922815.1 Macrotus californicus | reverse complement strand
CTTCCCCCAGGCGACCACTGTTTTGATTTCCATTCCCATTGATAGAGTGGTTTTCCCTTTCTTCACACTTACTAGGCAATCCTTGTTTTTAGTAAAAGGCGAAAGATTTATACGATCTGAAGAGAGACCAGAGTATAGCAATCCTTTAAAAAAAATGTAATAGTTATTAATACTACACATTATTATACTATGGAATATGCTTTGAAAAATAGTAGACTATCACTTTATAGCTTTCAATGGATTACCATAACCATTATCTGATTTAATTCAAAATAATAATATAGGGATATTTTAAGTGCCAAATGAATGATTTATACAGTGGTTGCCATAGGAATTTAGATGAAAACATGTCACTTAGGGTTAGTTTGAATTGGGAAAGCTTCCCAGCTCTTGTCAGTCAAATTTCAGCTGGACCTTCAGGGTGAGTAGGATGTAGACAAGAGGGGAGAAAGGGAGAGGAAGTTCTAAGACGTTGGAATGGGATGGGTGAAGATTTAACAATGGCCGTAAGCACTGTGTCCTAGAGGAGCCACAGGGAGCCTAAATCAGTGGGAATAAAGCTGTGGTTCACACACCGTATAGTTCCTGCTTCCCCATCCCTGAGGGCCCCTCTGTGCACTGGAGAGCATTGTGGTTCGGGAGCCCTGGTGTGCATGCTTCCTGCATAGCCTTTTTGGTTGTGTTTGCCACATGAGGGTACAATGCCTGGCACATAGTTCATGCTTAGTGTATACTCGTTGGTTGAATAAATAAATACAAATTAAGCTCTTAGGTAGGCCTGAATGTTCCAGACATTTTCACAAATACACACTGGATAGAGCATATAGGCACATTGTTGTTATTTAGGTTTTTTAAAATTCTTTTTGTTGTTGTTATAGGCAACTCTGGCTCACTAAAGCAAAAATGCAATTTAATAGAAGGATATTACTAACTCGCAGAAAAGGCTGAGAACCAGGCTTGGAAAAGGGACTGAGACAGTTTCGGAGGAACAGAAAGGGTAATGACTGAAGCCGTCTCATAGCAGGGAAAGCTGGGTCAGGGGCCACAGCTATAATCAGTAAAATCGTACATTTAAAATCTCTCTGTCACCAGGAACAAGTTTCACATGCCGGGGAAGGAGCACCAAATTAGCATAGGTTGAGTTTTCTCCTTGGCCTGTTGAGGAAAGCTTAAGTTTCTCAAAAGAACATCTTATTCAGTAAGGGGAATGACTGGTGAGTGACTGAGATAGAAAAGCACAATAAGACATATGTCCACTTCATATATACACAGACGAACTGCCTCAAATCAGAGCTGTGGGTACACCTCTCACACAGGTGTACAATTTTGATAAGGTATCTGCCCTCCCTATGAGGACGTGAGCTCCTGAGGCTGCCCCATAGTTGTATATTATACATATGTGTTGAATAAAGGAAAGAATGAATGACATGTAAGTGAAGTGAAGTGACATATAAGTGGTGATCATCAGAGACTGCTATCAGAGAGGATGAGGGAGACAGAGATACCATACGGTAGATGTGAATAATAACAACATTTAATTTCAGGTGTATATTCAGTTTTCAAATATTTCTCACGACACCTTGTAAAATAGGCAGGACAGTTATATTCTCTTTTACTGATGAAGAAATTAGACTTAGTGAGATTAAGTCATTTATTCTCGGTCACAAAAGCAATTATTTGTAAAGCTAGGATCACAATACAGGTCACCTGTCTTCTACTCTAATGCCTGATATAATGGTTGAGTAATTTTATTTTCAGTTTTTTAATTCAAATGTTTGGTGATGGATGATAAGTCAGAGATGACTATGGGGTTTTTGTAAAGGAACAAAAGAAGCCTGAGGACATTTGCAAATAATGAACAGTCTTAGAAATGAAGCTAATAAGTACTATGATTATGTGTGTACAGAGTATGAAAGTAAAGGAGGTATTGTGTGTGTGTGTGTTTAAAGTGGAATAGTTAGGTGAGGATTTCCTTGGGAGTAGAACTCCAAGAGAGTAAGTAAAGAAATAAGAATGTTGTGGAGTCTTCTAAAAGTTCCATCTCATTGTTTCTATCCATAGCATCTTTTTGTGGTTGTTACTGAATTATTATATTTTTAAGGAATTATCAAAACAGATGTCTGTACTGTTTATGTTATGTAATATATCCCCTAGCAACATCAACAACAACAAAAACAACAGAAAAGCAACATCAATTATTAAAAAGAAAAGTGTGTGTTCTTGGAGAAACAGCTTATGAAAATAGAGAACTCAGTAAACACACATGCAAGATATTTTAGGATAATTTCTCTTTAATTTGGGTGTAATGCTGTTTGGTTCTGGGAGAAGGCTAGTACAGCTTCCACTCACTTCCCAACCATCTTGGATTTCTAAGATATTTTAGAATGAATAGTCATGCAGTACACAATTATTGCTATGGGAAGAAAGCCCTTTATGGAATACTTGTGAATATCAAAAGACAGACCCAAGACCTTTGGAAGGGCAAGGAAAGTTCCTAATATTGCCCACAGCACAGTTCATGATCCTATGACTCCCTTGGCAGGGTCAAAGTGGATCTTTGCTCTAGCAGCCCATGTGGGTGGGTTATCTCACCTCCATTGTTGTAGACAGCGTCTGCCATTGCGAAGGATAATAGTATGTGGGATCCTCTCAACTCCTAGCTTTGGCAGAGGAAACAGAAAGCATCCAATTCCAATTTTTATTATCAAGCCAAATCACTCTCAACTCCCCATTCTGAGTTAGACTTGTTATCTTCAAGCAGTACTTTAAAAATTTAGATTATTAGTCAAGCTACCTGACTAATTTGCTCTTTCCTAGTTTCTATCTTTGATTCCAATATACATTTTGGTGAATTAACTTCTGTGTGTAAGAGAGAAAGAAGAAGAGCTAGAAAGATGCAGAGCAATGCCTATGATTAGCCCCAATTCTCAAAGATCAGAGGAAAGCAATATGGTGGTTTCTCCAAAAACTAAAAATAGAACTACTGTGTGATCTAGCAATTTCACCTCTGGGTATATATTCAAAGACAATGAAATTAGTGTCTTGAAGTTATATCTATACTCATGATAATTGCAGCGTTATTCACAAGTCAAGATACGCAAACAACCTAAGTGTTTGTTGATGGATGAACACATATGGAACATGTGATTTATATATATATATGTGTGTGTGTGTGTGTGTGTGTGTGTGTGTGTGTGTATATATATATAATAAAATATTACTTAGCCTTCAAAAAGAAGGAAATCCTGCCATTTGTGTCTTCATGAATGAGCCCGGAGGGCATTATGTTCAGTAAAATAAGCCAGACATAGAAAGACAAATACTGCATGAGTTCATTTGTATGTGGTGTCCAAAAAAGGCAGACTCATAAACACATGGAGTAGAACGGTGGTTACCAGGGGCTGGAAGGTAGGTTAGATGTTGGTCCAAAAGGAGCACAGATTTGGCTACATGCAATAAATGAGTTATGGAGATCTAATGTACTTCTTGTTGACTATAGTTAATAATACTGTATTGTATACTTGAAATTTTCTAAGGGAGCTGATCTTATGCATTCTCACGACCAAAAAATATTCTAAGTATGTATGGTGATGGATATGTTAATCAGCTTGATAGTAATACTCATTTCATAATGTATATGTATATCAAAACATCACCTTGTACATCTCAAATATATATAATTTTATTTGTCAAGTATCCCTCAATAAAGCGAGAAAAGAAGAAAAATATTGGAGCAAGCTGATTCTCAGTGAACATATTTCTGAAAACAAAAAGGGCAAGGAATAGGAAAGAAGAAAAGAGAGCCAGAGGCAAATGGAAGCCTGGGCAAGAGGCAGACATGACCAGTAGGCAACTGCCCTTGACGGAAAAGAGACCCTGAAGAATTTTTTCAGCCAGAACAGGAAAAGAAAGTTATCAAACTCCAGTCCCATTGGATTCTTGAGAAACTCACCCCCAAAGAGTGTGTTTATGCAAGGGATGTGGTGGGGAGGGAGGCAGACAAGGAGGGAAAGAGAGAGGGAGATGGAGAAAGAGAATGTCAGGATTTATTGGTTACAGCATTTAAAAAATTTATTTATTTTTAGACAGAGAGGAAGGGAGGGAGAAAGAGAGGAAGAGAAACGTGTATGTGCAAGAGAGACATCAACCAGTTGCCCCTTGCATGTTCCCAATCAGGGACCTGGCCCACAACCCAGGCATGTGCCCTGAGAGGAATCAAACTGGCAACCTTTCCATTTGTGGGACGACCCCCAAAGCACCCAACTATGCGACTGTTGGCAGCATTTTAATAACTAGAACTGTGGCTCTAATCAGACGTTTAGTTAACCCCCCCACCCCAAAACAACAACAACAAAACCCTCTCATTTAGCAGTTTGGAAGTTTGGCAACTAGTGTAAAGAAGAGAAAGTCAACATTTAAAATCAATGAGTTCTACCTTTTTTTTCCCTGAGTTCCCTTAGCCCCAGTTTTTTTAAAAAGATTTTATTTACTTATTTTTAGAGAGAGGGGAAGGGAGGGAGAAAGAGTGGGAGAGAAAGCAATGTGTGATTGCCTCTTGCTCACCCCTTACTGGGGACCTGGACCGCAACCCAGGCATGTGCCCCGACTGGGAATCGAACCAGCGACCCTTTCCTTTGCAGTCCAGTGCTCAATCCATTGAGCCACACCAGCCAGGGCAGCCCCAGTTTTTGAGGCAGAAGAAAAGTCACATATCTCCTAAAATTCTAAAATTCTTGCCAGCTGAAAGTATAAAGAGAAAAGGATTCCTGAGATGTATGTTTTGCCTTTCTATAGAGAGCAAAATTAGCATTCAGCCTCCTTTTTACAAGTCCCATATCTTTTTTTAATTGTCAGTGAAAAAAAGTAATGAAGAGCAATTTTAATTTAGCTGCGAAAATCCTCCGAATGATAAAAAAGGCCGAGCTGACAGGTGCACTGAAAATGGCCATGTCTCTCCTCTCATTTGGAATCTAACTATAGCTAACAATGATCCAGAGTCATCCTTTGAACTGCTGGTGCCCTCTTTCATCTGCAGAGTTCAAAGCCCTTTATAAACAAATTAAGTCTCACAAAAGGTCTCACAGTAGAAACACAAAAGTTACACTGTACCCATTTCACAGTTGAATAATAGATGATTACAAGCCCAGACCTAGCCATGGAAACAGTCATCTCCGAGTCTTCTGTCCTTGGCTGCTTCCTCTCACTTTGGGGGCCTCTCAGCCTCTCCCCAACTCCTCGGATAAGCCACCCTCCACATTCTCACCTTTACCCTGTGCCAAACCCAGTGATTCAACCTTTCTTTTATCTTCTGTTTTTCATTTCTGACCATCCCTCTCTTTTGCTTGTTTCTTATCATCTAAGACTGTTTTATCATCTAAGACAGTCTAAGACATCTAAGACTTTCTTAACATTGTCTCTGCTGCTTTATAAGAATTATTACATTTCTGGTATAACCTGCATTTAACAAATTACAATAGGGCTTCTGCTCTCTTTCAAAATACAATTAATGAATGAATAAGTATTTCTTGATTTCCCCCTCTGTCTGCAGCAGTGGCCCCAGGAGCTGCAGGGAATACAGAGGAAGCAGGAACCAGTGATCCTTCCTTGGAGAAGCTGCAGGCAGGTGAAGTGACAGGACTAGACCCAGGGTGTGTAAGGTGAGGAGCCAGGCCCTGCCCCAGAGGCTTCACTGTGTGTTGCTGCATTCCTAGGGGTACAGGGATGTAGAAGGAAGGGTGTGGGGAGTCTGACAGGATTCTTGGATGAGCTTCAGCTTGGTGGAAATTTTGAAGACCGGGTGAGTAGAAGATATAGGAGATGTTTTAGGTCCAGGGCCAAAAGATGCTCTGGGATAAGGGGGATTTGACTTGTTAGGGTGTGATAAGAGATAAGTAAAGTCAGAGAGCATCTTTCTGTAGCATGCAGCTTAGGCCCTTGCCCGTGTTAGCTACTCAAGAAAATGGGGGCTGTGACTGACGCATGGTCTAGTAGGTACCAAGCTCAGCACAGTCCTTTTCACAGTGGTTGGAAACTCGATCTAGTATCCTGGAGAAGAACTTTCTTCTGGTAGCAAACTCAAGGTAACTTTCTCTTAATAAAACTTTTCATCCTTACTTTATTTGAACCACTCTTATGCAGGGGATCTTGAGGCTTGGTTCATGTGTCCACAGGCAAAGGCAGGGCTCTGCTCCATATCAGTATCCATAAATAAGGAGTGTCTGTAAATATAATGCAGTTGAAGCCAGGGTACATATGTAAAGAGGATGTCCCTGTCAGGGGCTTAGTTCAGGGCTGGCTTCAGGGAGGAGATGACACAGGAGCTGAGCTTGGTTGTGGGTTGATAGAGAGCAGGGTCCTGGCAGGAGCGGAATGAGGACTCACAATGTGGCAGCGGGAGGTGGGTATACATAAAGTAGGTAGGACTTCACAGTTTACAGAAACTTCTCTAGCTACATTATTTCATTTGATCCCCGTGACTTCCTTGGGGAGTAGGCATGCCAGGTTTTATTACCCCATTTTACAGAGGAGAGAGAAACGTAAGAAATAGAGAGTGTAGTTCACCCCTAAAGATGATATAGTTTTCTAGTAGCAATTTGGGTTCAAAATCTGAGACTTACATTTGTAAACCCAGAGCCCTTCCTGCTAGGGAGCTGAGTCGGGCATCCCTGAGTTAGGGCTGAGCAGGGAGGGGCAGCTGGAAACACCCTGGATGAGTCAGTCACCAGGAGATTGTGTTTCTCTTCCTGATTCTGGGAATAGAGAAGGCTCAAGATTCTAGCCTGGAAGCTGGTCCAGGCTCTGTCTCGGGTTGAGCTAGTATTTTAACAATGTTTCCCTGCTAGACAGGGAATTTAGTGCAGGGCCATGCACACAGTAGGTGCTCCATAAATATTTGTTGATGCTGGGGATGCAGTGTAACTGGCTCCCAGCAGGCCCGCCATACCTAATTGCCTCCAAAAAGACTGGGGAAGAGATTGAAAATAAAAATTTCATCAATAATAGAATCTGTTGTTTTCCCTTCTCTGCCCAGGGAGACTTTGGTTCCTCAGTTGCATTTCCAGTATTTTAAGATGGGAATAATTTTCACATTGGCAGGTACAGCTGGTGAGATGCTGTTCTAATATGAAGGAAAATGGTAGAATAGAATTTAAGAATATTAAGAAGGGATTTGGTTTCTGACAAATATTAGCTGTAAAGGCCGGTATGAAGATTTTAGAGAAATTTAATTAAAATTTAATCTTCTTTCTAATTAAAGTTTCCTTTAATTAAACTTAAAATTAAATTTGCTTTAATTGGAGGAATTTAAAGTGTATTACCTTTTGAGTGTCAATCATTTTGAAAAAAAATTATGCTGCTTTGTCTAGTTTTAAATGAGGGTCGGTGTCAAATTTCCAGAAAAGTAATAAAAATATGGTATTTAAATATAAATCAGCCCTCCTTGGTGTTTAGCTCCCCGTTTGCCCAGTTCAAAAACACTTGGCTTAAATTGCAGTTTTTCTCTGTGTGGGAGACCTCTGGAGAAGGTCAGGTTTAAACCATCAAGGACCTTAATCTGAAAGTTCTGTTTCTTTCTCTATTATTCAGGCTCCCCGGGGAGCTGTCTCCCTTCTGGCTGGATCACTCTAAGCCTCCCTCATGCCTGTTTCGGAAAACCTGCTCAATTGAAAAATCTGGGGAAATGGTTGCCTCTTGTCTTTCTCTGTGGCTCCAAGCCCGTTCATGTTAATTTTCTTTCTCAAAGCCTTTTCTATGTGATGTATTAGAATCCTTTCAAGCCCCAGGTGCCATCGCCTCAAAAGCTGAGTCTGAAAGTGAGTTGATTTCTTCTCCCAGGTTGGCTCCCTCTTCCGACTTCACCATTTCCTAAGACAGCATCTCAAAAGAGGTTCTTCAGTCTCCCTTTACATCCTCATCCTTCAGGGCAGCCAGCACAGCCACAGCTTAGTGTAGCTCCTTATCTCAACCCTCGATAAATGAAAGCAATATCTTCTAATAGCTTCTGCCTGCTTCCCCTTCTATCTCTGCTCTAGCCTGCATATCCGGCAAGTCATTAGTCTGAGAATACTGTTCCTTGTCGCCCCCAATAAATTTCAAACTTCTAACCCTGGCATTCTAGGTCTCCAACAGCGTGGACTTCAACTCAACCTTTCTACATTCTTCACCCTTGACTTTGCTGCCACACTTTATCTGTTCCAGGCCTGCTATTTCTCATTGCTCCTTAAACATACTATGAACTTTTTGGCTTCGGCACTTTTTGCCACACTATTCTTCCAGCCTAGAATGTTTTCTCTTTCTTCAAGATCCTGATGAAATTCCAAGTCATTCACAAAACAACCCCTTACCAATCTGTCTTGGCATTATTCTTCTGCAACTCTGTAGTGTTTAGTCTGTACAATAATACTTCTTTATTCACATGTACCCTATATTTGACAATTTCTGAAGTTTGGAATGTGTTATCTTTTCATTGGATCCCTGGAGTCAGCTGTGATGTATGTCACAGAAGTATTAGTATTCATGTTTCACATCTGACCAACATGAAACCCCACACACGGTTTTGGTTTCCTCAAGAGCTGGCAGCTAGTGAGTGATAGGCTGAGGATTAGAACTCAGGATCTCTCCTGCTTTATTTCAGCGTTTCACTTTAGTTTCTTTCCTTTGGGAAGGTTTCCTACAAAATTGGCTTGGGGCTGTTCTGTTTAAATAGGTTAAATAATTCACAAGAGAGAAGGACAAAGACCTTTGAAGAATGCAGATTTGAAAACTGTAGGGACTTGCAAAGCTCGTTATAAAGATAATCTTTTGCTATTTTTATTCAAAGTAAGTATGACACAAATAAAGATCTTCTAAGGAGGATAAATGACTGACTGCCTACTGACTTGTCATCAGGAATGGAGAAATACATGCTCAAGGGCATCTCCTCTCAGGTCCCTCCCCACCTCCCTCCTTACCCCACTCCATCCCTCCATTTCTCCCTTCCTCCTTCCATCGTCTTTCCTTCTTTTGGACAAGAACAACATGATTGCAGTAAAAGACACAGAATGCTCTGGGGAAAAGAAGTGGTTAAAGCAGCAGATAAAGTGGACTGAGCTTTTAGGGCACAAAATTAGAACTCAGACCCGGAGCTTGAATCTTCCTTTGGATACTTAGAGCCAGTGAGAAACTTGGTGCAGCTGCGAAGCCTAGAGCAGGGAGACCAGAGCACAGACGCTGAGGTGGAGGGCCCCCTGAGGTCAAGGTGGGTCTATTGCTTGAAGTATCCTGGGTCATGGGCAGGTCCTTTGTACTCGAACCCTGGGGAGGAGTCCTTACAGTGCTTAGGGGCTACTGCTTTCACATTTCCTTTCAAAGGAAAGTGCCCTCAAGCAATTCTTGGGTGTTTGCTGGAGGTTGAGTGTTCAAGAACAATAGAACCCGATGTCCTGCCTTTGTCTGGGCCATCGAATGGTCTCAACCAAGGGCAACTATGGACAGGCTGGAATGCAGGAGGCTAGCCACTGTACTTTGTAGAATAAGGCATGCTCTATATTAGGTTGTAATAAATCTGTCTAACAGATAGTCTCTCTTGGGGAAGTAAATGCTATATAAGCCAGGGGGCTGGTGGCTCCACTGAGGTTGTGATGAGTCCTGGAGTAGATGAATCACTTTCCTTGAAGCTTGGAAGTCAGGGGGACCCAGACTGAACCAGTTGCCTTGCTGTTCTGCTTCTTTCTGTGAACTGAGTAAATGATCATTACATAAGGCACCTGAGAATGTCTTTTCTTTATAGTCCTAAAATCCTGGAGTCCTGGTTATGTAATTTTACATCTCAAAATCTTTCAGAGTTCTGGATCTAGTATCTTTCAAATTATGAATGATCAACCCTGGTTTTAAAGACTGCCTGTCACTTACCTACCTTTCTAAACATCCCTCTATTAGTTCTCAAGATCACAAGTCAGCAAGCTTCTTTTAAAATAAAAGGTGAGATAGTGAACATTTTAGCTTTTGTGGGCCCCACAGTCTATGCTGCAACTACTCAGTTCTCCGAAAGTAGCCGTAGACAAGACAAAATGAATGAGCATGGCTGTGTTCCAATAGCACTTTATAAATGGACGATGAAATTCCATTTGAGTTTATACATTTCATATCATTTTCATGGGCCATGAAATATTCTTTTGGGAAAAAATTTTTCAACTTTTAAAAATATAAAAAACACTCTTTAATCACCAGCTGTACAAAAACACATGGCAAGCCAGTTGACCAGCCTCGCCCTTTCCATAGACATCCTGCTTGTTTCTCTCAGGATCACTTCCCTCCCCTGGCGGTACCTGATTTTCTCATTTTCACATCTTTGTTGATGTTGTTAGTCTCCTAAATTGGAAAAACTTATTCAGCCCAGGTTTGTTGAAATTCTGCCTCTTGCTCAAAATCTAGCTCAAATATAGAATTGAGGTTGAATCTCAGATTTCCTAACCTCAAATCATACTAGGAATGGGGAGTGATTAGGACTTTGAAATTAGACTGCCTGGGTCTGAATTCTGGTCTCACTGCTTACTAACCCTGTCATCCTGAGTAACTTAATCTTATTAAGCCTCATCTGAAAAATGGAGATAATAGCAGTACTGTACTCAATTCACAGTTCAGAGGGCTATTGTAAGGATAAAATACTATAAGCAGGTAAAGAGCTTTAGCACAATATCTGGCCAGGATGAAGTAATCTGTCCGTGTTAGCAGTTGTCAGCTCTATGTCTTGGGTCCTGTGCTAAATGGTATACTATCCCTCTGCAGTTTAGAGAAAACACAATTTTGCAGTGAGAACAAAGACAATGCCATATCTTTTTGTGTTAACCAAGCGCCTTCATTCTTACATGTACATTTTAATTTCTCCCCCTTGGTTTAGAAATAGCTTAAAAGAACAAATGTATTTTTTTTCCTTTTCCTTGTTGATGCTCATTCTCCACAGAGGAAATGTAATTTTTTCTTTATTATTATTATTTTTTAAATTTTAGGTTTGTTGTCTGTGGTGATAGAATTAATGCAGTTTCTCCCTCTAACAACAATTTATGCTCTCAGAGTCTTATCCTACCACCACATCTTGGTTTGAGTACTAGAGGCATCAATTTATATCTACCCAGTTCCAGGAATAATGTTGGTTTATTAATTCTTTCTGTAGAGTAAAGAAGCAGGGCCAGGAAATGTTGCAGAAAGAATTTATTTCCTTTCAGTTGCCTTTTGATAAAGTATAAAGAAGATCAGATAATTAGGACTAGGAGGGTAAGATTTTATTTTATTTTTTTTCATTTAAACTCATCTTAAACCATGTCAGGTACAAGTTGGAAACCAGTTTAAACTTTTTGAATTCAAGTGTAGTTTTTTTATAATCAAAGGTATTTACCTTTTATGTTTACTTCATCTATCATTTCATTCATTCAGGGCATTTAATGAACACTCAGAGATCACCTCAGCTAGGTTGTCTAGGAGAAGGAAGATAAATGAGGAACAGTCATAATTAACTCAAGTAACTTCCAGGCTATAAGAGTGCACAGCTGCACAAACAATGAGCTATATCATCAGGTCACTTGAGATGCCCTGGGTTAGGCGCACAGCCACTGTGGGGGAGGAAGCAATGGCTAACAGTGACGGCGCAAGGGGAAAGATCTCCAGAGCAGTTAGATGGTCTGCGGATTGATGGCAGGGCAACCCCTAACACCCCACCTCATGGAACAGCTTGAGTGTGAAGGTGTATGGCAAGTTCAGGGGGCAAAAACAGCAACACTGGTTTGTGTGACTGGAGCGAATAATGTTAGGGGGATATAATGAGAGAAGGAACTGAGAACTCTATCCCCAGCTTTGCAAAGCTCACTGCAAAGACCTAGCTATCTTGAAGAAGGTGAGGTGATTCAGTGAAAGATAATAATTACCTTTCTAATTCAGAAAATGTTAGAAAACATTATTCATAGACCTAGATATGGAAATATGAAAATTCTTAATTTTTCAAAGGTAAATTATGGAAATTGTCACCACCAAAAGGCAATTTCTAAGAATAAAACAAACATCTTTTGAAAAGCATTGTCTAGTCATCTATCCAACTTCAAGCCAAAGAATCACAAAAGTTTTGAGTATGATGGAACCATAATAGTCCTCTGATTTAATATTTCCAAACACTTTTTTTAATGTGAGAATCCCTTAAAAATGGCATAAAATTTCCCAGAGTCTCCATGTAATAGTTGTATTCTCTAATTAAAAAACTCATAATCACATAAAAAGCAACTGAGTTTAGTGGCACTGCTAAGTGAATCTGAATTTCACTCATCCCTGCATCTGTAGTATGTTGAAGAAAAATTGTCATCAAAGTGTGTGTGTGCAATATATTATTTGTTCAGATATGGCCAATGCCAGTACCCAATAGATACGTGACTTCGTATAACTTGAGGAAGAGAGTGTCTTCCCATAGCCCAGTCCTGTCACCTCCACTGAGTTTCCTAAGTGGCTTCTCACCTAGTGGTTGAGTCAGGGCCAGACTCCAGAAATATTCAGTTAAATTAAGCTTTCATTGATCAAGCACTTCCTGTGCATTTAGTATTGTGCTGAGAGTCTGATGGGCACAAAGAGAGTTCGTGACTTGATTGTTGTTGCTCAGTGGATATCCTTTCCATAGTATATTATTTTTAATTTTTTTTCTGTAAGAATTCATTAGTAATTAATGATATAGGTCAACAAATGGAAAGAACCCTTGAAAAATAGGCTTTGTAGGTTTTTTAACCATGGGTTTAGTTTGTAACAGGAACTTACAAACACCCTGCCCAAAACTTCAGAAACAGCTTCCTTCTGGCTCAACTCCGATCCCTATAAGGGATGTGCTGTCAATAGCGTTACTTCTTTTCTTTGCCAAAGGTCACGTTCAGTGATGCTATGTTGGAATTCAAAAAAGGTAGAGAAACAGTGTTGTACTGTCTTGATGAGGTTGGCTGAAACTTGCATGGTCTCGGGGATAGACATTAAATGAAACTCGAAGGAAAAGCACTTCTAAACAATTATTGAATCAGCAAATTATGCTGTGATGAAATGGCATGGGGCCAGATGCCTGAGGACCTAGATTTTCTTCTTGAATTTTCAGTTCTTTCATCTGAATGGTGAAGATCACGGGGCACTAGACTGAGACTGGGGTGCAAACCCCAGGCCTGCTCCTTACTAGCTGTCTGGCCTTGTTCTTTGATGTCTCTGTGTGTTGGCTCCTCATCTGCAAAAGGGCTATAGTTCTTGCATCATGTGCTGGCTAACATACAGGAAGTGCTTAGCCCAATGTGTATTGTATCACATTAAAAAGAGTTAGCTACTATTATGTGCTATAAAATAATAGAGTTTGGATTCTCTGACCTTTGGAGCTGGAACAGCATGATGTGGGTTGGAATTCTGGCTCTGTCACTTGCTAACTGGGAAAATTTAGGTACATTTTAATTTCTCTAAATCTCAGCCTCTTCTGTAATAAAAGGACAATGATACCTAATGCATGGTTCTGAAGATTACACGAATTTCTTAGTACACATTCTCTCTGACACATGGTGCATAGACAGTGATCTATGCTCATTTCTATTTATAATGGTATTTGGTGATTGTGATTTGGGGGCATATTTATGATTGGCTACCATGTAGAAAATCCAATACTAAAAATTCTGAGGAATAAAGTATCCTGTATCTTCAGAAAACTTACTAGAGCACTAGGGAGGTAAGAAAAACAAGTCCCCAGCAATATAAATGTGAAAAATATGTCACGCAAAGGTGGTACAAGACAAGATATGATTAACTGTCAAATGGCATATGAGTTCAAAGAAGGCGAAGACCCAGCAAAGACCTGTGATTCTGTGAAAAACCAAGACTTGATCATACAAATGTATTTAGGAAGATGGCAGCTAGCCACCCAAGGTTCAGGGATTCTTCACTAAATGTACAGAAAATGAACTGCCATGTATCTCCTGATCAAAGCCTGGGAATGACAGGTATCCAGACTGGGAAATCTGCCATTACCATGTGCTGACAAAATTGGGCCCTTTGCGTAGAATGTTACTTCTGCTTCATTTCAGGCTCTCTGTTGGGTTTGTCTTCGATGAACCTGCTGCAGTTCTTGCCATTTCCCCATGGAAGCCATCCTGTGGTCTCCCTGACTCCTGGTTAGGAACCCTTCCCTTGCAATAATAGGGCCTATATTTACTTTCTCTCAATCTCACTTCATTGTTCTGACTAATACACTCTTGGGTGACATAGAACTATTTTTCCTCTTTGGGGCCTTACAATCTTTCAGTAGTTCCCTATGGTTCCCTCCCAAACACTACCACCCCATCTCAATAGCTTAACTCGGTCATTGGTATAAATGTTCCCAATTTAAATGCTAAATCACTAGGGTATTTTTAAAGACTGCGTTCTGGGAGAAATCAGGTGGGAACAAGAAAAGGCTGTTGATTTAGAGGAGCGGACTGCAAGCTGTAGAGGTAAATGACTGTGTATGTCTGATGAACTACTTGCCATGTTGCTTAGCTGGTGAAGAGAGGGGAAAATGGCAGGAATCAACAAGAGACCAATTAAAGCCTGACCTCCTTATCGGCACAGGTCCGGGCTGCAGGTATCTGGGCCAGGCAGGTGGCCTCTAACTGCCTCTCAACCTATGCAACTAGTTTAGAAGCTTCTATTCTGAGGCTAGATGAAGGTGGGGGTGGAGGGGCATTCTGCAAAGAGACTGGAGCTTGAGAATGGTTTTCAATAACGTAGCCCCCCTTGGAAGCAGACTGTGAAGATGACTAAAACCTCAGGGAAATAAGCAGAAGGTACTGGGAGGAAAATGTGCAAGGGAGCAAACTGGGCATTGCCATTTGTTTTAGAGAACAAGAGGAAAGAATTTTCAAGGACAAAGGGTGAGAAGTAAGAGAGGAAATGAAAATACACACACACCGTATGCAGGGGGTTTCTCTGATATTCCATGCAGCTAGACTGACAAGTTCTTGTCTGCAGGCTCTCTTTGTCATCCAGAATCTATCAAACAGGCAGTTTCGAGAAGGCACTTTTCTGGGATGACAGTGTGTAATGATTAAGGACTTTCTTGTTGAGTTTAGCTTTTCTGACAAACGGGTGTTATCATAATTAAATGCACAAACCTCCCTCCTATCCTTCAAATTACATTACATGGTTATTTTTTTCTGTTTGCTTCAGTTGCTCCTGGCACCTCTCTCCTTGAGCTCCTTCCTCCAAGAAAAATTTTTGAAGAATATTTCTTTTTCTCTGAAAAACGACCTCGTTTCTTTAGTCCTGCTGAACAGAAGTTGGATTGTTGAGTATCTCCAAATGTGTTGTGCTAGATGTATTTCAGGCTGGCTGGAGCACCTCATGTTAAAGCTGAACATTGCTCAAGGCCCCTGCTAAATTTTCCGAAATTACATGCCTTGGCTCTGAGAGCTTCAACCTCATTATTAATTAGTCCTGGATTTTGACCCTAATTGAGTAGGCATGTTACAGCATAAATTAGTAAGATGATTGATGTTACAATTTTAAAGCAAGAACTTTACCTTCTAGTTAATCCACTTTTCGACTTATCTCCAAGTACTTTCCAATATGCGCTTTTTGATAGTATGAGGATAGTTTCTATGAAGTCTAAACATTCTGGGCTCCTGGCCTTTACTCATTATATTTCTCTGCTTTCACTAAGTGTATACCAATTGTACCGCGCACTCAAGTTCCAAATCAAGGTCCACCTCTTCCAGGAAGCCTTCTATGACTCTCTGCCTATTTTAATTCTAAATGAACTTCTACCTCCCCATTTTTTAAATTATCTATCTATCTATCTATCTATCTATCATGTATCTATATATCATCATATCTACTTATATAAATAGACTATTTTAGAGCAGTTTTAGGTTTATAACAAAATTGAACGGAAGGTACAGAGAATTGCCATACACCCCTT
>VMDR010022850.1:0-15969 GCA_007922815.1 Macrotus californicus | reverse complement strand
CCCTGAAACACCAATCCAAAAGAACCTATGCACCCCAATGTTCATAGCAGCACAATTTACAATAGCCAAGTGCTGGAAGCAACCTAAGTGCCCATCAGTCAATGAGTGGATCAAAAAACTGTGGTACATTTACACAATGGAATTCTACGCAGCAGAGAGAAAGAAGGAGATCCTACCCTTTGCATCAGCATGGATGGAACTGGAGAGCATTATGCTAAGTGAAATAAGCCAGGTGGTAAAAGACAAATACCATATGCCAGTTATTAAACAGATAACTGGAGAAGGATCCTGATCCAGGAGCTTATAATCTAGTAAGAGAGGGAGGCAGACATATGACCATGCTAAGGTTCAAACATGGGCCCATATTCCCCCATGAACTTGACTTCATCACCCACACATGAATGTGTATCTGCAGAGACTGACACGAACCCACTGGCTTCCCCTCACAAGCATGCTCTCCGTCACAGAGTTGCAGGCCAGGAAGCCCAGAGAAATGCTGTAGTCCTGCTGTCTGTAGCTCCATTCCCCTGCCACTGTCTGCTGCTGCCCACAGTTGGAGCTGTGCCAACTGCCGGTGGGCTCCTCATCAGTACTGGTTGCACAGCTTCCTGCTCCTCCCCATACTGAACATGTATTTTCATAGTGTTTCACTCTGTTCAATAATAAAGTTTAATCTACTTATCAGTCCCCTCTTTAAGAGTAAACACATCTGGTCCTAGGTTGGCTACTTACAAAATGTGCCACTGTGGTCCCACTGGGGACCACCAACCTGCTGATCTAGCCTGGCCATCTCTGGGGACTGCCGGATCTTGTCTGGTCCTCCCTCCTATGATGAGTTCTGCCTTCCTCTCCTGTCTTCAAGCAGCCTGCGGTGGACTCTGCCAGCCACCTCTGTGCTCAAGAACTTTAGAAGTACCCACTGCTCTCTGCTGCCTCCAGCTGGTAACCCAGCACTGGACAGAGCAGCCTCGTGGCTCTGTGTGGCAATGTGAGGGAAGGCTGCATGATAGCAGTTTCAATTCCAGCTCTTTATGTCTTAATTCTCTTACTGGTTCTTCCAGAACACACATCATCTATTGTACAGCTCTGTGTCTCCAGGGACCTTACCAACACTCCTCCGTTAGATGAATGATTGAGCCATCTTGGCCACATCTGCAATGGTGCCTTGGTGGAAGGTTGAGACAAAGAGTGGTTGTGGAAACAGGGTGCCTCGCTTCTGCTCCAAACACAATAAAGTGGACTGAGAGGCAGACAGCCCACCGGGCCCCTCACTTTTCTAGTCAGGGGACACTTCTATCCTTTCAGAACCCTTCAGAGCAAAGGGGTAGCATTGACACTAAAGAAATCTGAACTTATCACCAAGTTCCTGGTTCTAGGGTTGACATAAAAATTGCCACAGTGAAAATACTCTCGGGACACATCCCGAAAAGAGGAACCTGGCACAGAGGGTCACTGTGACTCATTTGCTTTTATATTTCTTAAGAGGAAGTCAAATTGATCATAAAGCACCACTTCCTGAAATGACTTGTGGTTAGTGTTTTATTCTCCATGTGAAATAAAATTCCTTGGGATGGGTGTGTTTATTTTTTAGTTACTTTTCTTGGATCAGCCTCTCTCTGAAGTCACACTGGATTTCCAAAGTCAGCTTCACCACTGATGAGGAGCTTGATGCTGGACAAATCAGTTATTTTCTTCATACCCTTGTTTCCTTTTCTTTGAAATGGGGACATGAATAGCATCTGGCAAGGGTTGTTGAGAGGATTAAATGAGAGGGTATATGCACATCTCTGGGTAGACCAGGAAGATGTAGCCATTAAATACCTGGTTCTTGAAACAATTCTCTATAGAATAGCTTTCTTTTTTAGAAAATGCAAGAAGAAGATTATAGAACTCCCATGGTATATTTCATATCTGAGAGAATATGACTAAGTAACAGGAAGATCGTGATTTTGAGGCCTCTCTGAGAAATATGAGTTCTCATGTCATGGAGAAAGAAGCATATTGAGCAGTTTGTTTAGGGCAAAGCTACCGCATTCTAACCATGATGGGAGGCTGTGTTCCTAACACCAGTTGTCTTTTCTCTGAAAATAATGTTGATTCTCTAGGTAACAACACCTAAGCCACCATGTTGAGTAAAGAGTAGATGAAATATCTACACAAAGCATATGGTGATGTCTTGTGACTCTTATGTTCCTCTAGTGTCTGGTGACCGGAAGTCTTTTAGAAAAAGGCCCTCCAGGGAGGACTGGGGGGTCCTGGAGAGTAGTTAGACTCTGAGGCCCACAAGACCAGACCTGAGTTCAAATCCTTTACCAGCCTACATGTAGATTGAGAACTTGGGCCAGTGACTCATCTCCTCTGAGCTTGAGCTCTCTCATATGCAAAACTGGGACCTCCCAGGGTCCCCACCTTCCAGGGCTTTTGGGAACTTAGAGGTCACAGAGAAAGTCCCTGCTAATGAGCTCCTTTCCCATGACTCATTCCTCAGCAGCAGGAATAAAGATGTATGTTGTTATCAAATCACATTTATTGAACATGCACTATGGAGCAGGGGACTCTTATAAGTACTTTAACTCAAGTAACTTTGAGTTAAATGCAACCATGACCTCCTGTCATGGTGTATTCCCCTAGGGGAATGGGATGTAGCCTGAGGCAACTCAGAGAGTCAGGATGGGGCTGGGATTTGAATCCAGATCCTTCTGTCTCTAGAATTTACAATATATTAATAACATGACACCGCCACCAGAATA
Source organism: Macrotus californicus (assembly GCA_007922815.1). Classification (NCBI taxonomy): domain Eukaryota; kingdom Metazoa; phylum Chordata; class Mammalia; order Chiroptera; family Phyllostomidae; genus Macrotus; species Macrotus californicus. The sequence continues at coordinate 13,219 of VMDR010022850.1, read as the reverse complement.
CACTGCAATGTGCTAAATGGCTTCAAAAACACACACTTGATATTTGCAATACACTCAAGGGAAGGGCCATGCTTTTCAATGTTATTTTACATTTCCACTGTGAAGCACTTTCTTTCACTTTAAAAATGGCTAATTCTAGCAGGAACTAGACCAGAGGGTGCTCATGCCCCCCTTTTTATAAAGGAGTGGATTCCCCTAGCACTCACACTTGCACACTTGCTTTGCTGGGCTTCCTCCTGGCCGAGGACAAACCAGGGGCCGGGAAGATTTGATGGTGCTCCAGTCTTGAGACCTGTAGAAGATAGTCTCCAGTCCACACCTATCCCCACTCAGCCACCCCTCAGATCCTAGCAAAGGAGGGATTCATATGTGCACAGCATGTCACTTATAACAGAAAGTGTTTTTCCAAATGCTTAGCTCGCCACCAGAAAATCTAGCCCAAAGAGAGACCTGAACAAATGAATTTCCAGTTCCTAAAAGAAGCCATGACCCTCCTGTGATAGACTGCAAAAATCTCCCAACTTCTCCACCTTTCTCTGCATACATGAGAGACATGTGGTTGCCCTTCATCAACCCTGTGGTTGCCCTAGCTCAGGGGTCCCCAAATCCCCTCTTTCAGGTCCATGGACACCGGTGGCATTACTGCTTGAGCTCTGCCTCCTGTTTCCCCATCTCCACACCCCATCTGTGGAAAAATTGACTTCCATGAAACTGGTCCCTGGTGCCAAAAGGGTTGGGGACTGCTACATCGGCCTAGCTGAGAGCCAGCAACATCACGAGTGTAAGAATGTGAACAAGGCCATCCTTGTGACCAGCAGGGTGTGGAAGACTAGGTAAGCCCAGGAGAGGTTGACTCAGACTTATCATTAGGACTGATTGCTCACCATTTGAAGCTGTGGTTTGTGGTGGTGTGTTGCACTGCATAGCTAACTCCACCCCATCCCCAAACCTGAGCCAGTTGTAACAGACACACCCAGCCAGGACTTTTGGTCCTGAATCCAGCTCACGGAGCCCAGTATGAATGGGCATTGGCAAGAAACAGATTGGGTTTGAATCCTGACAACCCCAGTGTTGGCCTCTCAGAGCCTCATCAGGACTAATGATATCTACCCTCAGAGCCATTGGGAAGACTGGTGAAAAATAGATGGGTTTCTGAATGGTCCTGAAATTGAGTAGGTTTTCAATAAATGGTGGCTGCGAGGAGGTGCTACATTGACACTGGTTAAGTTTTCACCTTTATATTGGAGCTTTGTTCCAATGCAACATCACTGGGGCTTCATGGAAGTGACAGATATTTGATCCCTTCCTCTCCATACCTATTTGTGAATAACCAGTGCTCTACAAAGCCCAGTGCTGAGCTCCATGGAAGGACCCAAATGTGGGAGGGACATGGTCCCAGTCTCTAGGGCCATCACATGAAGGGTGTGTGTGATGGGAAACATATATTTGTTCTTTGTCCCTGCTTCCTGGCACAGAACTCCTAAAACTCTTGGAATTTCCTGAGTAAGAGGAGCATCTTTTGGTATTCATAAGGAGTCCCTTTCAAACAAACCTGAGTTGGTGCTACTGAGGTGACTTGGCAGGCCTTTAGAGAGCATCAGGATGGACGCTGGGCTCCAGAAAGACTGAGGTATGATCAGAAGGCTGGAGATTTCAGCTCCATCCTTTAACCCTATCTCAAACCTCCAGAGAGGGGAGAGAGCCTGGAGGTTGACATCCCATCCGTCAGTCACCAATAACGAATGATTTGATCAATCACACCTATATAATGAAACATCCATAAAAACCCTAAATGATGGGATTCAGAGAGCTTCTGGGTTGGTGAACAGGTGACGGTACTGGGGGGTGTGTGGACCACTTGAACAGAGCATGGAGGCCCTGCACCCTTCTCCTCCTCCTCCACCCCACACCTGGCCCTCTGCATTTGGCTGTTCTTGAATTGTATTCTTTATAATAAACAAGTGATACCAAGTAAAGTGTTTTCCTGAGTTCTGTGAGCTGTTCTAGTGAATTATCAAAACTGAAGAGAGAGTCATGAGAACCTCTGAATTTGTTTGTAGTAAGTTGGACACATAGGCAAGTGGCCTGGGCACTCCATTTGTAACTGAGTTGGAAGCAGTGGGCAGTCTTGTGGGACTGAGTGCTTAACTTGTGGGGTCTGTCCTAGTTCTGGATGATTAGAATCAGAGTTGAATTGAATTATACTGTTGGGTACTCAGTTTGTCTCAGAGAATCACAAGGGGCAACATAGATGGCCAAGGCTGTCTGTCCTCCCTCTACCTTTGAGCCCTCACGGCAGGGCCTGTCCCATTCCCTTCTGGGCTGTGGTAGACAACAGGGAACAAGGGACTGCACAGAGTCCCGATCTGTCCCAGGGCAGGACAATGAGGAACAGCTTGGGCTCATGCCAATGGTGTCCTCCTCCTCTTTCCAATTTCAATTTTGTATTTCAGTCTTTGTTGCTGTCCAAAGAGATTTATGAAATATCCCAACCCTAAACTTTTGGGCTCACACTCACTGTGAGGGCCTGTGGGGAGGCCTGGGCATTCTGATTTGGGGCCCTGCTGATTGGGTGCCTGGCTGAGGAGGCACAGAGAGCTTCATTCTGGGGGCAATCTACTTGACAAGTTGCAGGGTTTGGGCCTGGGGCCGGCTCAACCAGAAAGAAGGGACATCTTTGTCATTTGTGGAAAGGTACCGACAAGACTCAGGGCCCTGGCCTTGCGCTATCTGTCCCCTGGACAACCAGTCCAAGGACAAGTTTTGAACATAGTACTCTGGGATTCAAAGGAAACGAGGGCAGTGGCAGAGGTGGTAGCATTGGAATTGACATCAGGCCTAACTCTCCTCCTACCAGTGGGCAAATGATTCAGGCCTCAGGGGTCCCCGGGGTGCCTGACCCTGAACCTCTGTTTAGAATGACCTTGCCTTCCCAGCCCGGCACTCAGCAGTCTCAGAACCAGCCCTGATGTAGCAAGCAGCATATTGTGTCCTTATAGCTGTGTCTCCCCCCCAGTGCAGAAGCTGCGATCGTTTTTGTTTTTACTTATTTATTTATCTATTTATTTATTTATTCATTTTTAATCTTCACCAGAGGATATGCTTTGTTGATTAGAGAAAGAGGGAAAGAAAACATCGATGTGAATGAGAAATATCAATCGTTTGCCTCCTGTACATACCATGATCAGGAGTCAAACCCGCAAGTTAGGTGTGTGCCCTTACCTGGGATCGAACCCACAATGTTCTGGTGTATGGGACAATGCTCCAATGCACTGGACCGCCTAGCCTGGGCTGCAATTGTTGTTTTGGCAGTTACCATTTGCTGAGCACATGTGATGGTTTACACATATCACCACCCAAAGATGTTTCATTAATTTCTGTCTTAAGAGGAAAGTGAGGCTCATGGGGGTGAGTGGTGTATTTCAGATCACCAGCTAGCAGTTGGCATCTCAACCCCAGGTGTCTGACATCAGGTGGCTGCATCCATTTTCATAGTGAGAATGTGGGCACAGGTGTCTACCCTGGTTCCTATATGGTAGAGCTGACTGTTTTGTTGGCTCCACCCTCCACACCCAAGGCCCTTAAAGAACTGATAAGCCCAGAAATCTGCTTTCAAGGCATTTGATTCCTGCTGATGACCCTTGGTAGCAAATTCAAAGGATAAACACTTTTTGAACATTGTCAGTCATGTCTTCAGTAATATATGCTATAGCATATTTATGACCAAAATGATTTCATCACAAATGGCCTAAATCCTTTCCCATTCTCCGTGTGGACTCTAAGTTACCTTCTTTGATGCAGGTAGGATGCTGGGGGCAATGGTGACATGTTTCAAAGGGAGGGAAAGAGCTTGCTTTCCTTTGTATCAATCCAGGAAGCCTGAGCAGAGAGAGGAATGCCATCCCTGAGAGGTAGTTGGGATTTGAAAATGGGGTGACCTCTACCCCAACTAAAGGGGGAATGAAATGCACACCTCTGAGGCAGCCCGTCAGGTCCTGGGGTGAGGGTGTATATCTTGCAGAGTTAGGTGCAATCACAGCCTTATTTGTAACAGTGAAAATCTGGAGATGACCTTCAGTGGGCTCTGCTGTGCCATCCAGTTGTTTCCAGGACTGAAGGGTCTAGGGCCCCAGCGGATGATAGATAGCCCTCAGCCTCCACCTCCACTGGAGATTTCCTCACCTAAGGTAACCCCTTCTTTGGGGCAGTGTCATGAGTGGTTGGTCATTGTGAGGTATAAAAACCTAGCCTCTTTGCCTCAACTTAGCACAGGCCTGTAAGCCCACACCAGCCTCAGGTGATTGTGGAGTCAACTTAGGTCATTGCCTGATCGCAGTCTATCTTCTTCCTTTGCTCAGTCCTGCTTCCCAACTCCCCACAGATGTCAGTCCTGATACACTTCCTCCATAATGACCTCATCTCAGAGTCAGCTTTCCAGGGGACCGGGTCTGCAACACACATAAAGGCCGACCTGCTGGATATTGTGAAATAACTGAGCATGTAGTCATTCAGTGGACATTATACAGCTTAAGAGCTGGTTGTTAAACTGTGTGCATGTTCCGATTTCACTGTGTCCTTCTCAAAAGGAAAGAGTCATGTATGTGTCAAATTTTTTTGGTGGTAGCAGTGGTTGTGTCTGCAGAGTAGGAATGGAAGTTTAGTTGTTTGCTTTCTGCTTTATCCTTTTGTATATTGTTTGAATGCTTTCCGTGAGCACACAGTTTACACCTACAGTGACAATTCAAAGGAAGGTTGGATACGACTGTGCCCTAGTCGGTGTTCTCTGAGCTTTCTGCTTCTGTGGCTGTTGATGATCACTGACGAGCTGAACAGACTTCAAAATTTACAGTCAGCTATCCAGTTTGAGGGCACACAGTCCTCCACTTCTATCACCAACTGCAAGTTGGGGCTGTTCCACAAACAACCTCAGGTTCAGTAATTTGCTGGAAGACTCGCAGAACTCACTGAAAGCTATTATGTTTACAGTCATGGGTTATGACCAGGAGAGGAAACAAATTAGAATCATCCAAGGAAGAGATGCATAGAGCAGAGTCTGGGAAGGTTCCAAATATGAAACTTACCTTGTTCTTTCCCATGGATTCAGGACGCATTTCCCACCAAGTTTCAAAATGTGACAATACACACAGATTATTGCCAAGCAGGAAGTTTGCCCAAGCCTCAGTTTTGAGAGTTTTTATTTGGGCTCTACAACATGAGCTTAACTAACTGTCCACGTGGGTGATCTCAGCCTCCAGGTAGACTAATACCCCATGAGCTAAGTTTCCACCCGAAATCACATGTTTGGTCTTTCCTGCTTGAGCAGTGTCTATCCTGACTGTCAGGTGTGGTCAGCAACACTCTAAGATCTGGTATAGCCGGCCTTTGCCCTAAATGAAGACACTCTGATCAGATATGCCAGAGATTACCTCCCAGAAGCCGAGGGGAAAGACCACCCCTCTTTTTGGGCAAAGTTAAATTCTCTACTACAGGTCTTTGCTGAGAGGTCACATTGAGCTGCAAGTGGCTTCTGGGGTGACTTCAGGAATCAGCAACATGACAGAAGACAAGAACAAACTGACAGTAACCAGAGGGGAGGAGGAGGGGGATAACGGGGGAAAGAAGGGGAAGGGACATCAAGGAACATGGATAAGGGACCCATGAACAAAGCCTAAGGGGGGTAAGATTGAGGGTGCAAGGTGGGAGGTGGCTGTGGGTAGGGTGGGGGAAAGTGGTGGTGGGAACATGGAGACAACTGTACTTGAACAACAATAAAAGAAAGAGAGAAAAAAACTCATAAAAAAAAGACCACAATCAAGAACTTCCAGACCCAGACTGCCCCTTTTGACAGCTGCTTCCCCACCCAGAACCAGACTAGCAACTATCGGCAGAACTTCCTAAACTTCCGCCACTGCGAGAAGAAAATGATTGCTAAAGGTGATGTCTCCATGTGTGAATGGTACTGGCACGTGCACAAGTCTCTTTGCCCCATATCCTGGGTGTCAGCCTGGGATGACCAGTGGCCAGAAGGCACGCTTCCTGAGAAGATCTGAACTGGCTATGCCCTACCTGTCCTTTGTCCTCCATCCTTCTCCCAAGGAGGTAAAGGGGGACCTGGATCCTGACCCTAGGATCCTGAATCATGGCTTAACTAGTAATAAATATTTGTTGCAAAAGGGTAAAAAAAATTTTTTTTCTACCACACAGTCATTAATTTTGGAAAATTCCCAGCCATATTACTTTACATATTTCTTCTGTTCTCTCTTCTTTTCTGGTATTCCAATCATGCATTTATTACAACTTTTGAAATTTCTGACGGTTCTTGGATATTCTGTTCTGCTTTTTGTTCTTTTATCTTTCTGTTTACATTAGCCATCTGTTCTTGCGTATTATCTACTTTTTCTATTAGAGTCCCTAACATACTAATCACAGTTACTTTAAATTCTCTATGTGATAATTCCACTATCCCTGTTATGTCTGAATTGGGTTCTGATGCTTGGCTAGTGTGGGCTGGAGTTGGGTATTTTCCTTCCCTGCATAGGTTAGGATCTAATAACCCCAGCAGGTTTGGTTGTGGTTAACTAGTTTCCCCTGATGTCAGGCCTTGTTAAGAAGAACAGAGCCTCTGACCTTTCAAAATGGTACCCTTTCTCCTCCTCCTGCTGGAAGCATGAGGGGATTTTTTGCTGATATTTACTGTGGGAACCTGGCTGAGCTCCTGCAGGTAAATCTCACAATATTGTGGGGAATCCCCTATGACTGGGTCCCCTGGACTTTTTAACTCTCAATGTTGTCCATACTGAGGCTCCAGAAATTCATCAATTACAGCTCAGATATTCTTACCCTGGCACCAGGTCCCCTGGTGGTTTCCGTTTGTGACTCTCTGCTCTAATAAGTCATGACTTCCTATATTCACTTGTCTCTCCAATTTGGTGGGCAGGGGCTGTGGTGTGTCCTGTGTCCTCCCCTCTGTTATGGATCCTGGAAGACTTGATGTTTCAGTCTGTTCAGCTCTTTATTTGGTGTTAGGATGGAGAGGTGACTTCTAAACTTCTTATACAAGGTCTGTCCAGACAAAGTCCAGCCATTGTTACTATATTGAGAATGGTTTGCATGACATTGATGTAACCTGGCAGCCAAGGAGAGTGGACTGGAACGTGCATGTGTGAACAATGATGACTTCACTGTACTAGTCAGTGGGAGCAATAGATGCCGTCGAGTGAGCATGTGCACTGTGTGGCCATCACATTCCAAATGACTGAACGAATAGAGCAATGAATCTGCATCAGATTTTGCATTAAGCTTGAACATTCCTCCATGGAAACTATTCAGATGATTCGGGAGGTCACAGCTATGAGCAACTAGCGATTGGCAGCTTCATCATGACAACGCACCCGCTCATGCACCATATCTCAGGCAGAGTTTTCTGGTGAAACATCAAATCACTCAGGTGACTCAGCCCCCCTGCAGCCCAGATTTGGCACCCTGTGACTTCTGGCTTTTCCCCAAACTAAAATCACCTTTGAAAGGGAAAAGATTTCAGACTATAGATGAGATTCAGGAAAATATGATGGGGCAGCTGATGGTGATTGGGAGAACTGTGTGAGGTCCCAAGGTGCCTACTTTGAAGGGGACTGAGGCATCATTGTCCTGTGTACAATGTGTCTTGTATCTTCTTCAGTAAATGTCTCTATTTTTCATAGTACATGGCTGTATACCTTCTGGACAGACCTCGTATATGGAACTGTCTAATGCTTAGTTAACCTCTTCAGGTTGTGTTTTTCTTGCTTTTTAGCATGTTTTGTAATTTTTGTTGGAAGCTACACATAATGTATTTGATCATAGAAAGTGAGGCAAGTAATGTCGGTTTGAGATTTCATGCTAATCCGGCTAGGAGCTGTTCTGTGTTCAATGTTTATTTATCTGGCGGTGCCAGAGGCTTCAGTTTTCTTCACTACCCTAGTTTTTTCCCTCCTCTGTTGTCTTTGGATTTCCCTGACAACCTCTTCCAAGAGTCTGAGTCCTACAGCTCTTCCAGCTGTCATCACTGTTGTACTAGAGCCCTGCTGATTGGGTGGCAAGATGAGAGGAGGGGACGCATTTATAGTCTTACAATCAATTATCAGTCTTTTTTGTGCATCTGAGTCCCTCCCTAGTCTATGACCCTTGGAACTATCACACAGCTTTTTTTCTCTCCTCGCCTTAGGTGAGAGAGAAGGTTAGAGGGAGCTGGGGTTGGCTACCTGCCTTTTCGCCAGGTAGCTAAGCCTCTGGAAACTTGTACTGGGAGAGCAGGACTTGTAACAGACAAGGCTCTGATCCTGTTTCAAAACTGTTACTTTCCCTTCCCGCTGCCGCCGGAAACACATGGGATTCTTCTTGATTCTTCACCTTGAGAATCTGGTGGAGTTCTTGGAGGGAAAAACCTATGAAAGTATGTGGCTCCCTGCTAATACTTGGCCCCAGGAGTTTCTTCCACTCAAGCTAATCAACACGCAGCCTCCAGCAAGTAGTCAGTTTATCATTTGAGTGTGCCCAGGTTATGGCTCCAATGACTTCTGCTTCAGGTAAGCCAATCCTGGCTGTTATTTTCTGAATTTCTCTGTCTCTAGATTTGGGGCGGTGGTTTGCCCTGTGACCTTAATTCTCTGATGAGTCTAAGAAAAGTCACTGATTTTAAGTTTGCTTAGCTTTTCCCCTGTTGTAGGGATGGAAATAACAATTTCTAAGCTTTTTATAAGTCAAAGATGGAACCAAAAGCTGAGGACTTTTTTATGACTTCTGCATAATGACTACTCTTTATCAAACAACCCCTACTGTTCCTCTGCCCCCTACCCTTGGAAGACTCTGATTTAACCCCCAGAGACCATGACACACATGGAACTTCAGAGAACAGTTTCCTTTAGTCATTAGATAGATGATCAAAAGAGGTGAATATGACTCCAGTTTTTTGTTATCTGCTGTACCCTCAGTGCCTAGAACAGCATCTGGAACAATGAATGCATGCTAAGTGACCAAATAAATGTTCATTAGGGAACCACTGAATCAACTTTCTATCCTTGGCCAACTTAAATGACTCCACTAGTTCTCATCTCCACAACAGTCCACCTTCCCCTGGGACCCTCTGTTGGCTGGTCTTGGGTTTGCATTCTGTGGACGCTGGCTTCAAGTTTAGGGTCCCTGTGCCCCTACACAGAGGCTCCATCAGGAACGAAGCCATCATTCTACTTTCTCTTCAAAAAAATTCCCAAAAGTAAATGTTCACAGCCAGAGATTAACAGCAGGATTCATGGTTTATGTGGGAGAGAGTTTCCGTTCACTCAGGAATTATTATCCTGTGCCTTTCCTTGAATTCTGATTTTTATTAGATATGTAATCCTTATCATAGTCCTGTGAGATATGGCTTATTGTGATCTTCCTTTTACAGTGAGGAATACAAGTGGAGAGATTACATCCTTTGAATAAGACCAGGGAGTAATTACATGGTGGAACTAAGATCTACACCCAGGCCTATCTTTCTCTAAAGACTGTTTTTATCTTCTCAGAACTGGCAAAATGATGTCAGCGGCAGTGTGGGCAAGTTGGCTTTCCCTATGTACTCCAAAGTTGACAGGGACTGGATCATGCCATGGGGCCGAGAGGAGGAGAGAGCAGAGGTCTGGGCAGAGGAGAGGGGGCCATTTCTTGACTGAACCCTGACTTGAGCTGGTCTTGGATGCCCTGACTCCTGGACATTGTTTAGGGCAGGTGTCTGAAAGTCAGTGCCATGGGCATCTACATTTCTGTTTTCATCATCATCCTCCTCCCATGCCACCAGGATGCTGCTTCCTTTTACCTGTGTTTCTATAATGACTGGTTGGTGGTTTTACCTGCCAGCCATATAACATATTGAGAGAGGCCAGTTTATACAACTAACCCAGTCACACTGTGGAGAACCTGATGGATCCAGTCCAGATCTGGGTGGAGGAGTTGATGGCAATGGCCAAGGGGTGTGGTCGGTATCCCAACAGGCAGAGGTACAGCTACAAATGAGCAGTAGAGATGGGTAGGCCTAGCTCTGGGTTGAGTCCTGCTTCTGCTGATCACTAGCTCTTTGCCCTTGAGAGTTAATGAACTTCCTGAAATCTCAACTTCCTTATCTGCCCAACAGTGAGAGCCCCTCAGCCACACAGAGCTGGGACAGCACTACATGAGTCTGCATGGGCAGGCGGGTGGGGGTTGGGTGGAGGGAAGAGCTGCAGAGTGCCGAGGACTATGAGTCCTCACTGCAGTTGGCCATTTCGCAACCACTCTCTGGGCCAAGTCACTTCTCCCAGACAGGCAGGAACAGAAATCATCAGAAAATGGGTCACTAAGGAGGGCCCCAGACTCAGCCCCTGTTTGGTTTAGTCACTGGGGTTGGATAAGTGTGGGCTTCTGCTTGACTCCAGGAGGTCAGAGCTTCTGTCTAGACCCTGGTTGAGGGCTCTGCCCAGTCTGTCCTTTGCCTCCTTTTCCCTGAGGAGCAGATGCCTCAGGGCCTACAGCTTGGAACCAAGGAAGGCAAGCAGGCTCTCTCCACGTTACAGGCTGAATTGTGCCCCCCCCCGACAATTCGTATGTTGAAGCTCTAACCCCCAGGACCTCAGAATGTGACTGTATTTAGTCATGGGTTCTTGTAAGAGGTAACTTAAAGCGAAGTCATTAGGGTGGGTGCTAATTCAACATGATTGATGTCCTTATAATAAGAGATAGGACACATACACACATACACACATAGAAGGAAGACAATGTGAGAAGACAGCCACTTACAAACCCTGGAAAAGAATCAGAAGAGACCAATTTTGCCAATACCTTGATCTCAGATTTCTAGCTTTCAAAATTATAAGAAAATAAATTTCTGTTATTTACGTCCCACAGTAGTACTTTGTTATGGCATTCAGAGCAGACTAACACACCTGCCCTCCCTCCTCATGGTGACAAAGAATTCCAGCTCCCATGGGGGCCCTTAGAGGCAGGGATCCCTCTGTGTCCACTATGAAGTAGAATACTTTATCATGTTTCTGATCCTCTCTGCCTCTCATAGCCCCCATTCCCTCTGCAGTACCTCTACGCTAGGTTTCCCAGTCCCCTGCCCTGGGCACCCAAAAGTTCTGAGGCTGCAGACAGAGACAATATCTATGGTGTTGAATCGTAGGCAGGTGTCATGGATTATGGCTTGTATGAAGCTGGGCAGTGGGCATCACTCTTCACTCACAGAACTATTGCCCAGAGCAGCCTACAGAGAACACATGGTGTATGGAGGGATGGATGGATAGATGGATAGATGGATAAATGAATGTATGGTGTTGGAATTGGTAAGATGGAACAGTGAGAGAACAGAGCATGCTGGAAGGGTTGGTCAGGAAGGGCACTAAGCAGTCTTTCCTAAACCTGTCCCTCCTTCTGTACCCTCTTCCCAACAATCTACCTCTATTCCCCATCTTCTCAAGCCAGAAGGGTGAGCTTTGACTTTCTTCATCTTTCCCTGTCCACAGGCAGCCAGCCACCCATCTCTGTGTGTCCCACTTTCTCGGTGGGTTTCTACCAGCACTATTTTGGGCCAGCTTCTCATCAGCCCCTCCCTGGACTGTTGAAATGGCCTCTTACCTTGTGGGTCTGCCTGTCTCAGCTTCTTCCTCTCTGCCCATCAGCTACCCCTCCCAGAGCCATTCTGCTGGAATCTGAGAATGGACTCAAAGCTTCCCATAACCAAAACTAAAGAATAAGGACCCGAGATGCCTTCATAATGCATCTTGGCTATGCTGAATAATACTTCCCAGGATTCCCTTTAGGATGGGCCACAGGGAGATTATTGGGAGACTTGGGAGATGGAAGGGCAGTAGCAGCCATTTTGCAGCACATGCACATTGTTGCTGATCAGCTGATTCACCTCATTGGTGTGAAGCAGCAGCTGGATCTGCCATTGCCTCAGCTTCCAATGGAGTTTCCTTCAGCTTCTCTGATACCTGGGCCAGGTATGTGTGTGTTTATCTCTGTGATGAAGGGCCTGGTTTCTGTAAGACTACTCTGTATCACCAGACCTACCATCCTGCAGCACTGTAAACACTGTACATCTTTGCTCCCTAATATCTCTTGAACCTGTTGTCCCCTCTATATTCTTACTGACTCAGGTCCTCAGGAAGGCCACCTGAGCTCCAATTAACCCTCTCTCCATGCCGTTCATTTGTTCATTCATTCATTCACTCACTCAACAAGGCACTGTGGAAACAGCTCTAACATTAACCTTTGCCCTTCCCCTCTGAGTGGTGCTTGAATAGCGACCAAATGAGTAGTGTAAATACAGACTGCAGGATAGAGCCCATATCTGTACAGGACAGGGGAGACAGATAACAAGTGAAATCAATAAGTAGACAGGACTTCTAGTTATGTCTGAGTGATGAGGTCAGCAAATCATCTTCTTCAAGTGCAACTATAAATCTAGACAAACTTCTCAAAACAACCACTTCCATTCTCTGGACCAAAGGCATGCAACAGTCTATAAAGCACTTATGCTTGAGAAACTGCTGTGCTTTTGATAAGAATAGTGGGAGTCTGGTGTTCTCGTCTAGGGGTGCTTCCATCTCACCTTCCCCAGCTCAGTCATCACAGAGTCTCTGACAGGATGGGGAACATCATGGGTACTTTGTCAACTTTTCTGACAAAGGCAAAAGTGGCTCATTCAAGTTTGAGTGGTCAGAGATGCCCACACCCAGAAGCATTGTCAATAAAATGGCCAATATTGGCAGCAGGTAAATGGGGGATAACCAGTGCTCTGTCTGAGGATTTAGTCATTTTGGGGGGAAACATGTTTCTGACTTAGGCTACATGTGTGTGAAGTGGAGACCAGAGAGGGCTCACAGTGACTGCACACCAATAGATCGACAACTTTAAGATTGTGGTCATGTGCACAGGTGATGTGAAGGGCTCAATGGAAAATAAAATTCAGGGAAAAGTTGAAGTCAGCCTAAATTTTGACAGAATTTCCCTACTCCACACATGGTCTATTGGTACAGAATGGAAGATCTACTGGCTCAAGATTTGCAAACAACATCTGTCCAGTCATTGGACAATCACTAAATTACACAGCAACCTGTAGGAAGCCAGGTTTAAAAATAAAAGAAAAAAAAAACAAATATAAGCAATAATATTAGTGAGAGCACACTCTAGTGGTGACAGATTTATCCCAAGCAATTTACCAAAC